>PVJS01023237.1:0-29804 GCA_004027185.1 Glis glis | reverse complement strand
CTCCCGCTGTCCTGGCCCTGGCCCGCTTCCTCAGCCCGGGTAGCGCTGCGCAACTTTGGAGGCTCCGATTGTCCGCCGACAATACCTTTCGAGAAGAGAGGGCAGCCTGAACATGCACACTATTGTGCGCCCAGTTTTTTGCCCCTCTCTTTTAAAAACAGTACTTGATTCAAATTCCACAGTTGTACGCCCCAGCGCACTGTTTGGCCAAGCTTTCTCCCCACCTGTTACCACTTTAGCTGTTTAAAAGTCAAACTAAGTATAGTCAGTGCAACTCAGCCACATTCACCACCTGGAGCAGAGTTTAGGTTGATTCCCATTATTAGAAGTAGTCAGGGAAACTTAATAGAACAGGAGACCAGGTTTTCTTCTGCTGTAACACTTGCAAAGTTTCTCAAATAAGATCAAAGCAGAACCACCTTGGATGACTTTACCAGAACCTACCCCAGCTCTGAAAGCTTTATGACACAGATACTTTGAACGTTTGTTATAACAATAAAATGCTAAAGCTTGTTCCAAAGCAAGGTCTTGGAAATAATACTAGAAGGGCTCCGTGTGTGTGTGTGTGTGTGTGTGTGTGTGTGTGTTACTAGGGATTGAACCCAGAGGCATTCTACCTCTGAGCTACACCCCCAACCCTTTTTTTGTTTTTATTTCAAAACAGGGTCTCCCCAGGTTGATGAGAGTCTCACTACTTGCTAAGGCTGTTCTCAAACCTGCCATCCTCCTGTCTCAGCCTCCCAAGTACTGGGATTACAGGCGTACCCCACCATGCCAGGCTTAGAAGGGCTCCTTTATGTGTGTGTTGTTAGACTAGTATTACAATTGTCACAGAAAAATTTTTTAGAAAGGAAGCTTTGCTGGCACTGGGTCCTCCCAATGAAATACCCACTGGCCCAGCCTTTGGAGTCCCCTCGCCCCAAAAATGTACACAGGCAGGCAGTTGCATGGGGCACTGAGGCCAGAAGAATCAAGCTGGACTCTTGAACAATTTAGTAAGACTCGGTCTCAAAATAAAAAGAAGGTTTGGGAGTACACCTCAGTGATAAAGAGCCACTGAGTTCATCCCCAATACCACCACCACCACCACCAAAACACACACACACACACACACACACACACACACACGCACACACACACACATACCATTCGATCAGCATTTCAACATCTCCAAAGGTTCATAAAGAAATTGGAAGCCAGGCGTGGTGACGCTCGCTTGTACTCCCAGTACTTGGGAGGCTGAGACCGGAGAATCCGGGTTCACAGCCAGCCTCAGCTTAGTGAGGCCCTCCGCAACTTAATGAGACCCGGTTTCAAAATAAAGTATAAAAAATAGGGCTGGGGGTGTAGCTAGGAGGTAAAATGCCCCTGGGTTCACTACCCGGTACCGCAAAAAAAAAAAAAAAAATGTTATCCACTTACCCTGGGCATGGTGCCTGTTATCCCAGTACTTGGAAGATGAAGACAGGAGGGTCACAGGTTTGGGCCAGCCTCAGCCAATTAGCAATTTATTTCAAATAAATTTATTTCAAAATAAAAAGTAAACCGGGTGCAGTGGTGCACACTTGTAATCCCAGTCTCTTGGGAGACTGAAACAGTAGGATTGCAGGTTCGAGGACAGCCTCAGCAAGTAGTGAGACTCTCATCAACCTAGGAGACCCTGTTTCAAAATAAAAATAAAATAGAGCTGAGGGTGTAGCTTGGAGGTAGAATGCCACTGGGTTCAATCCCAATACCACAAAGAAAAAGAAAAAAGAAATTTCCACTTGGCACAAACGTGGGATGTTTTGCTCTTTTGCCTTCTGCCATGGGATGATGTGTCAGAAAGGCCCTCATCAGACACTTGCTCCTCAATCATGGACTTCCCAGCTTCCAGAACCATAACCAAATAAATTTATATCTGAGCTGGGTGGGGTGGTGCACGCTTATAATCCCAGTACTTGGGAGGCTGAGACAGAGGATCACAGGTTCGAGTACAGCCTCAGCAAGTAGTGAGACTCTCAGTAACCTAGTGAGACCCTGTTTCTAAATAAAAATAAAATAGGACTGGAGGTGTAGCTCAGAGGTAGAATGCCCCTGAGTTCAATCCTCAGTGCCACCAAAATAAAATTATTTCTGCTAATTATAAATTTAAAAATATTACTTTAGCTGGGCATGGTGGCACAAACTTGTATTCCTAGTACTTGGGAGGTTGAGTCAGGAGGATCACAGGTTCTCAGCCAGTTTCAGCAACTTAGCAACTTAGTGAGACCCTGTTTCAAAATAAAAAAAAAAATAGGGCTGCGGGTATAGTTCAGAGGCCTAATGCTCCTGGGTATACTCCCTAGTACCACTAATAATAATAATATACTTTAACAGTGAAAATTTTGACAAAAATGTTAACCATAGCAAGAAAAACAAAAACTACTCATCAGTGAGTAATGGCCACTCATTAGGGCTTCTGCCAACACTTCATATAACATCTCATTGTAATCCTTCAGAACTGTAATGTCCTAGTTTGCGTTTTTATATAACAGTTTTCTTTAGCTATAATTCACTCATTTTATTTTCAACCCCCACCTTTGGTGGAGAAAAAAACCTGTTTGTAGTCACTTTCCATTTGACCCTAACTCCCCAGGTCCTAAGAAACCACTAAGCTGTTTTTTGTCCCTATAAGTTTGCCTAGTTTACATATTTCATATAACTAGAATCATATAATACGTGGTCTCTTATGACTAGCTTCTTCCACTCAGCATAGCGTTTTCCAGGTTCATCTCTGTTTTGCTTCTCATTCCTTTTAGTTAAATACAGTATACCAGTGAATGGACATACCACATCCTCTTATTGTTTTTGTGTTTTGAGTTTTTTTTCCCTTTTTTGGTGGGGGGTGTTAGGGTGTGGAACCCAGGGCTTCATGCATGCTAAGCATGCACTCTGAGCTACACCACCAATTCCTTACGTTATTTTATTTATTCATTCATCAGTCGAGTCATTTCCAGTTTGGGGCTAGAGAAATAAGATTCCTAAACAAGTTTCGTATAGATGAATGTTTCATTTCTCTTGAGTATATACCTAGAAGTAAAATTGCTGACTTATATAGTAACTCCATGTTTAACCTTTTGAGGAATTCCCAGACTTTTTTCCAAAGTGGCTGCATGATTTGCATTCCCGCTAGCAGTATATTAGGGTCCTACTTTGCTTTGGGGATTCCTTCCTTCCTCCTTTCCTCCCTATTTCTTGTCTGTTTTGGCTTTTAGTGTGTTGTTAGGTTTATTGTTTGCTTCTCAATATGAGAGATTTGGGGTAGAGCTACCTAAGTTCTATGTGAACACAGCCCAAAGGACTATGCATTGTCTGAACTGAAAAATAAAGGTTGGTCCTCTTCAGGACTTGAATACTGGAATCATTTAAGCCTAGACCCCTAGCCAACATTCTACTACTCCTGCTAGGTAGATTTCATGATTTCCATTAAGCAAGTGAGCTTTAATAGCAACTAGTAACTCACCTAAGATCACACAAATTCTAAGTGGCAGAACTAGGGTTTAAGCCCAGCATTTCATTTCCAACACTCACATCAGTGATTCTTTTTGCAACCCTCACGTAATATTCATAATGAACATGACACAAATTTAAAACTTTGACATAGGTATTTTTTCATCACACACACACACAAACTACAAAATAAAACAGAACACTTGCCTACAGTGCTCAAGGCCCTGGGTTCAAACCCCATCACCACAATAATTAATTAATTAATTAGTTAATTAAAAATAGGGTTGGGGGTGTAGCTCTGAGGTAGAATGCCTCTCAGCTCAATCTCCAGTACAACGAAAAAAAAAAAACAGAATTTTTTTTTCTGGTACTGGGAATTGAACATAGGGGCATTCTCCCTCAGAAGAACACCCCCAGCCCTTTTGTTTTGTTTTGTTTTGAAGCTGAGTCTCACTAGATTGCTGAGAGTATTGCCAAGTTACTGAGGTTGGTCTGGAACCTGCAATTCCCCTGTCTCAGCCTCCCAAGTACTGAGATTACAGGCATGAACCACCATGCTCTGCTGGAAATATTCTTTAAAAATAAAATTAGCCAGGTGTGGTGGCACACACTTGTAATCCCAGTACTTGGAAGGCTGAGACAGGAGGATTACAGGTTCATGGCCAGCCTCAGCTACTTAGTGAGGCCCTCTGCAACTTAGTGAGACCCTGTTTCCAAATAAAGAATAAAAAAATAGGGCTAGGGTTGTAGCTCGGAAGTAGAATGCCCCTGGGTTCAATCCCCGGTACTGAAAAATATATATATATATAATTTATATTCCTTTTTCTCCCTATCTGAGTGATAAAGATTTAAAAGTTTGATGAGGCTGAGACAGGAGGATTACACGCATGAGGCCAACCTCAGCAATTTAGCAAGACCCTGTTTCAAATATAAAAAATAAGCGCCTGGTTCTGCAACACATATATTAAAATTGGAATGATACAGAGATTAGCATATCCCCTGCACAAGGATGACACGCAAATTCGTGAAACATTTCATATCATTATTTGTGTATTTATTTTTTGTGGTACTCGGGATTTAAACCAGAGGCATTCGACCTCTGAGCTACACCCTCAGCCCTATTTTTGTTTGTATTTTGAAACAGGGTCTTGCTAGGTTGATGAGAGTGTCACTACTTGCTGAGGCTCTCCTCGAATCTGCATCCTCCTGTCTCAGCCTCCCAAGTACTGGGACTACAGGCGTGTGCCACCATGCCTGGCAAGCATTCCATATTAAAAAATAAATAAAGCTGGGTGTGGTGTCGCACGCCTGTAATCCTAGTACTTGGGAGGCTGAAACAGGAGGATCATAGGTTCAAGGACAGCCTCAGCAAGTAGTGAGACTCTCATCAACCTAACGAGAGATCCTGTTTTAAAATAAAAATAGGGCTGGGGGTATAGCTTGGAGGTAGAATGCCCCTGGGCTCAATCCCCAGTGTCACAAAATAAGTAGATAAATAAATAAATAAATAAAATAAAAAATAGAAAGGGCTGGGGGTATAGCTTGGAGATAGAATGCCCCTGGGTTCAATCCCCAGTATAAAAATAAATAAGTAACCGGGCGTGGTGGCACATGCTTGTAATCCCAGTACTTGGGAGGCTGAGACCGGAGGATCCAGGTTCATGGCCAGCCTCAGTTACTTAGTGAGGCCCTCTGCAACTTAGTGAGACCTGGTTTCAAAATAAAGAATAAAAACTAAAAAGAATAAATAAATTAATTAATTAAAGTTTAATGAAGTAGGAATTAGAAAATATAGTCAACAATTCAAGTTTTTTCTTTTCTTTTTTTTGTGGTGCTGGGGATGGAACCAAGGGGTACTCTATCTCTGAGCTATACCCCCAGCCCTATTTTATTTTTTACTTGGAAATAGGGTCTTGCTAAGTTGCTTACAGCCTCACTAAGTTGCTGAGGCTGGCCTTGAACCTGCTATCCTAGAGTCTCAACCTCCCAAGTATTGGGATTATAGGAGTGTGCCACCACACCTGGCTCAACAATACAATTTATACAAATTTACCCACAGATATACTCAATAAGGTTGCAAATTGTTTTAAAGGATTTTTCATGAGTGTGAGGAATTTGCACTCATAAGAAAGAAAAAAAAAGGAAAGGAAATAACCAGAAAAAGCTTAAACTAACTTCTAATAGAGAAATAATTAAAATGTGCTTATCCATTCAATTGAATAATATGCTCTCAGTAAAAAAAAAAATGGGATGGGATCATAGTTCCCAAATTGTGCACCAAGAGGCACCAGGACATGGCAGTAAATTTATAGGTATGGTGCAGATATTTTATATTTTTTAGATAAATAGTGACACCTGACATCTGTTAGATATTGTACAAACTTCTATCTCAAGGTAGTTTACACTTTCAATATTAGATCATGCTACATTCTATTTAATGATTTCATAGCTTTGAAAACATGGATTTTCATTACTTGATGGGACAAAACCCCAAAACCAATGTGGCACAGGAAATAAAAATGGCATAGTATCCCTTGTTAGAAACTTTACTTGTTTTTTTAATTTATTTATTTTATTAGTGCATTGCAATCATACATCTTGAAGGAGTTCAGGGTGGTTGACGTATACATTCACTCATCAGTCAATTAGCCCTCCCCAATTCCCACCCCCCCTCCTTCCCCCTTCCTCCTTCCCGTTTTCAGCATAGTAGTTGACTTTGATATCTTTGTGTATGTCCATCCTGTGCACCAGTTTGTTTCCCTCTCCTTCCCTCCTGCCTCCCCCAGTTAGTTTGCCTTCTTCGCTCATCTGAGGTTTTCTCTCTTTGTCTGGAGTCTCTCCTGTGCGGAGCTGTGGGTCATCCTCCCATGACCTTAGTGCTGGGGTACTCCAGGGAAGGTCTGGGGAATCGCCTGCCCCATGTCCCCAGCGCTGGGGGGTGGGAGGGTGTCTCCGGGGGCGGGGCCAAGGGCTCACCCACCCCATGTCTCCAGTGCAGGGGGGTTCTCTGGGGGGCAGGGCCAAAACTTTACTTGTATCTGTGAAACCCTCAAAAACTTAGCCACATTATAGTGATTAGAAGCAAAATTACAAGCCAGATGCTGTTCTGCCCACCTATAATCCCAGTACTTGGGAAGCTGAGACAGGAGGATCAAAGGCTTGAAGCCAGCCTTGGCAATTTAGACCCTCAGCAACTTAGTGAGACCCTGTTTCAAAAAATAGAAAAATAAGCCGGGCATGGTGGTGCACACTAGTAATCCCAGTACTTGGGAGGCGGAGACCGGAGGATCCGGGTTCACGGCCAGCCTCAGCTACTTAGTAAGGCCCTCCGCAACTTCGTGAGACCCGGTTTCAAAATAAAGGATAAAAAATAGGGCTGGGGGTATAGCTCAGAGGTAAAACGCCCCTGGGTTCAATCCCTGGTACCGCAAAAAAAAAAAAAAAAGAAAAAGAAAAAGGGCTGGAGGTATAGCTAGGAGACAGACTGCCCCTGGGTTCAATCCCAATACAAAAAAAAAAAAAAAGCAAATAACAGGCTCTTCCCACACAAAAATATGGATACCAGGGAGAAAGGATCAGGAGGGCTATTTTGGAATTCTGTCTACCACTATGTAAAGAGAATAGAACCTGCTGGTGATTGAAAGTCTGTGAAGCATAGTGTTAAGCAAATTCTCTCTAGACTATTTTTCATTCATTCATCTATCATTTCATTTTCTTTTCTTTTTTTTGTGTGTGGGGGTACTGAGGATTGAACCAAGGAGCAGTCTACCCCCAGTCACTTTGTTGTTGTTGATTTGTTTTGAAACAGGGTCTCACTAGGTTGCTGAGAGTTTCACTAAATTGCTGAGACTGGCCTAGAACCTGCAATCCTCCTGTCCCAGCTTCCCAAGTACTAGGATTACAGGCATGTGCCACTGCCACCATGCCTGACTCCATTCATTTGACTTATATAAAGCACTTAAAGCTAGGGCACAATGTAAATAGTACAAAAGTTTTGACTATCATCATTTTTATTTTTGGAAGAAAATCACTTTATTCTAATTAACTCACAAAGAATATCACAACACCTGATTTAAGGAGGCCACAGAGATATTTGGCCAGCCCCAAATTTTATACCAATGCAGTGAACTTCTATACAGTTAGAATACTCTCTTCGATTCACATTCAGAAGCAATGAAGCTATTAATACCAAGAAAGTTTTAACTTATGGTTTTATATTTCAAGTATATTTTGATGCTAAAGTAACGGTCAGAGCCAATTTTTCATTTCTTAAATTTGAACTTTTTTGTTTGTGTGGTACTGGGGATTGAACCCAGGGGTATTCTATCTCTGAGCTACACCCCCAACACTATTTAATTTTTTTCTTTTTTGAAACAGTCTCACTGAGTTGTAGAGGGTCTTGATAAGTTGCTGAGGCCACCCTCAAACCTGTGATCCTCCTCTTAAATACTGGAGTTACAAGTGTGCACCACAATGCCCAGCTTGAACTTATTTTGTGTGTGTGTGTGGTACTGGGGATTGAACCCAGGGGCATTTTACCTCTGAGCTACACCCCCAGCCCTATTTTTATTCTTTATTTTGAAACAGGGTCCCACTAAGTTGCAGAGGGCCTCACTAAGTACCTCTGGCTGGCCGTGAACCGGCAATCCTCCTGTCTCAGCCTCCCAAGTACTGGTATTACAACCGTGAGCCACCATGCCTGGCTTGAACTTCTTGATTAGACGAATCCATTTGCAATTCTGCACTTTCTCAGCACATCACTGAAAACCTCACAGAGCTTACCATCACTTTAGTTCTGGGCACACTTCAAAAACCGTTTTGTATCAAAAAAGCAAGGGCCACCAGACTGCTGCTGCTGCACTGGCTGAGGTTCCTGGTAAAGGATGTCAGGCTTTGCAGGCTCACTGTTACCTGCTCCAATGAAGCCTGTTGATGACGTGACTCACAGTGTGTCCAACAGCAGAGCCTACAGTCACACCAGCTGCAGTGGATGCCAACTGGGCCATCAGACCTGGCTGCTGGGGTGCAGCAGCAGTGAGCCAACTGCAGATGGCAGGGCTGTTGCGGGTGGCTGAGCTGGCCTGTGTGCAACTCTCATCTGAGGGTCCCGGCTGGCCGGAGGGGCCATGTGAGAAGCAGGGCTTAGGCTTCCATGCAGCATTTTAAATGTGCAACCGTTTGAGGTCTAGAAATCCCCCAGTTTTTTTTTTATTGCAGTATGGGGGATTGAACTCAGGGGCATTCTATCTTTGAGCTACAGCCCGATTTTATTTATTTGGAAACACGGTCTTGCTAAGTTGCGGAGGGCCTCACTAAGTAGCTGAGGCTGGCCGCGAACCTGTGATTCTCCTGTCTCAGCCCCCCAACTACTGGGATTACAAGCATGTGCCACCACGACAAGCTTAGAAATCTCGTTTTGTGTGTGTGTGTGTGTGTGTGTGTGTGTGTGTGTGTGTGTTACTAGGGATTGAACCCAGAGGCATTCTACTTCCAAGCTTCATCCCCAGCCCTATTTTTTAACTCTTTATTTTGAAACGGTCTCACTAAGTTGCTAAGGGCCTCACTAAGTAGCTGAGGCTGGCCATGAACCTGTGATCCTCGTGTCTAAGCCTCCCAAGTACTGGGATTACAAGCACGCACCACCATGCCCGGCTAGAAATCTCAATTTAATAAAATTATTTTTATTCTTTTGTTGGCATTATATTCTCACATCACAATGTAGTTCATAGCGACAGTGACATTCATGCACACAGCACTTGGCCACCCCCCATCCTCCACATTCAACACTCCCACCCCTTCCCCATACAGGATATTGAGACTGGCATTAGTATTCTCACATATGTACAGAATGTCAATGGGAGTGATTCCTTAGATTGATTTTGTATCCTGCTATTTTGCTGAATTTGTTAATCAGCTCTAGAAGTCTTTTGGTTAAGGTTTTTGGGTCTTCTAAATATAGACTTTAGCCAGGCGTGGTGGTGTACACTTGTAATCCCGGCAGTTGGGAGGCTGAGACAGGAGGATCGCAGGTTCACAGCCAGTCTCAGAAACTTGTGAGGCCTTCTGCAACTGAGTGAGACCCTGTTTCAAAATAAAGAATAAAATAGGGCTGGGGGTATAGTTCAGAGGTAGAATGACCCTGAGTTCAATCCCTAGTACCACAAAAAAATGAATAAATAAATAAAATAAATAAATAAAGGATCATGTCATTTGCAAATAGAGATAATTTCAGTTCTTCTTTTCCTATTTCAATTCCTTTGACATCCTTCTCTTACCTTATTGCTTTGGCAAGAGTCTCGAGAACTATATTGAAAAGGAGTGGTGATAATGGGTATCCTTGTCTTGTTCCTGATTTTAAAAGGAATTCCCACTGTTTTTCCCCATTCAATATGAGGTTGGCTTTGGATTTATTGTATATTGCCTTAATGATGTTGAGGTAAGTTCCTTCTATTCTGATTTTCTGCAGTATTTTTTTTTTTTTTTTTGGTACTGGGGATTGAACCCAGGGGCATTCTACCTCTGAGCTACACAACCAGCCCAATTTTTTGCTCTTTATTTTGAAACAGGGTCTCGCTAGGCTGTGGAAGGCCTCACTAAATAGCTAAGGCTGGCCACGAACCCGGATCCTCCGGTCTCAGCCTCCCAAGTACTGGGATTACAAGTGTGCGCCACCATGCCCGGTTTTTCTGCAGTATTTTTTTTTTTTTTGCAGTACCGGGGATTGAATGCAGGGGCGTTCTACCTCCGCGCTACGCCCCCAGCCCTATTTTTTATACTTTATTTTGAGACCGGGTCTCACGAAGTTGCGGAGAGCCTCACTTAAGTAGAGAGAGAGAGAGAGAGAGAGAGAGAGAGAGAGAGAGAGAAACAGGGAGAGAGAGAGAAACAAGAAGAGAGAGAGAGAGAGAGCATTCGCGCGTGCGTGCGTGAGCTGAGGCTGGCCGTGAACCCGGATCCTCCGGTCTCCACCTCCCAAAGTACTGGGATTACAAGCATGCGCCACCACGCCCAGCTATTTCTGCAGTATTTTTAACATGAATGGGTGTTGGATTTTGTCAAATGCTTTTTCAGCATCTATTGAGATGATCATGTGATTTTTGTCCTTAGTTCTACTTATATGGTGAATGACATGTATTGATTTACATATATTGAAACAGCCTTGCATCCCTGGGATGAAACCAATTTGGTCAGGGTGTACAATTTTCTTGATATGGTTTTGAATGCATATCACTAGTATTTTGTTTAGAATTTTTGCATCTATGTTCATCAAGGATATTGGTCTGTAATTTTCTTTTCTTGTGGAATCTTTATTCAGTTTTGGTATTAAGGTGACACTGGCCTCACAGAAGGAGTTTGGAAGGATTTCATCTCTTTCAATTTTACAGAATAACTTGTGAAGTATTGGATTTAGTTCTTCTGTGAAGGTTTTGTAGAATTCAGCTGGGAATCAGTCTGGATGTAGACTTTACTTTGATAGAAGGCTTTTTACTGCTGTTTCTATCTCTTTGCTTGCTATTGGTTGGTTTAGGTTTTCTATATTCTGTTGGTTCAATTTAAATAGGTTGTATGTGTCTAGAAATCTGTTGCTTTTTTCTATGTTTTCCAGTTTATTGGAGTATAAATTTTCAAAATAGTTTCTGATGAACCTCTGGATTTCTCCCACTGTCTGTGGTGTTGTCTCCTTTTTCATTTCTGATTTTTTAAATGTGGTACTAGGAATTGAACTCAGGGGCATTCTACCTCTGAGATATACCCCCAGCCCTATTTTATTCTTTATTTTGAAACAGGGCCTTACTAACTTGTTGAGAGCCTCACTTAGTTGCTGAGCCTGGCCGCGAACCTGCAATCCTCCTGTCTCAGCCTCCCAAGTACTGGGATTACAAGTGTGCACCACCATGCCCAGCTCCGGCTTCATTTCTGATCTTGATAATTTGGGTTGAGTCTCTCTTTCTTTTGGTTAGGCTGGCTAAGGGTTTATCAATCTTGATAATCTTTTCAAAGAACCCTTTTTGTTTTGTTGATCTTTTGAATTTTTTTCTTGTTCTCTATTTCATTGATTTCTACTCTGATTTTAATTATCTCTTTCATTTTTCTGGCTTTGGGATTAGTCTGTTCCTATTTTTTGAGGGCCTTGAGGTGTGGTATTAGGTTGTTTATTTGGTGACTTTCTGATTTTCTTATGTGGGCACCCAGTGCTATAAATTTTCCTCTTAAAACCATCTTCAAACTGTCGCATAGATTTTGGTATGTTGTGTCTCTATTTTCATTTAATTCTTTTTTAAATTATTCATATATTTTTATTGGTGCATTGCAATCATACATCTTGATGGGTTTCAGGGTGGTAGAAATATACATGCATACATCTGTCAATTAGCCCTCCCCCAATTTCCACCTCCATCCCCTCCCCCTTCATAGTAGTTGACTTTGATAAATTTGTGTATGTACATCCTGTGCATTAGGGTGTTTCCCTCTTCACCTCTCCCATCTCCCTCAGTTAGGTTGCCTTCTTTACTCATCTAAGGTTCTCTCCGTCTTTGTCTGGAGTCCCTCCCATGCCCTATTTTCCCTAGCTTCTGCATATTAGTGAGAGCATCCAAGTTTTCACTTTTTGTGACTGACTAATCTCACTAAGCATAATGTACTCTAATTCCATCCATTTCCCTGCAAATGATGTAATTTTGTTCTTCTTTATGGCTGCATAAAATTCTATTATGTACATATCACATAGTTTTGTAATCCATTCATCTGTTGATGGACATCTTGACTGGATCAATAGTTTGGCGATTGTGAATCATGGAGCTATAAACATAGATATGCATGCATTATTCTGGTAATTTGGTTTCCATTCTTCTTTTGGTCTTCATGTTTTTGATTTCTACTTTCATTCCATTATGATCAGGGAATTATATTGGATTTTTAAAATTTGGTGATACTTGCTTTGTCATCCAGAATATGGTCTATTTTGGAGAAGGTTCCAAGAGCAGCTGAGTAGGATGTGTATTCAGTTGCTGTTCATTGTAATATTCTGTATATGTCTAATAGGTTTATAGTGTTCTTTAGGTCTGAAGAGTCTATATTCATCTTTTGCCTGGAAGATCGATCTAGTGGTGTGAGTGATGTGTTAAAGTCTCTCAGTATTATTGTATTTGGGTCTATTTGAGACCTGATATCCTGAAGAACTTTTTTTTAAAGTGCCTACATTTGTGACATAAATGTTTATTATCATTACATCTTGTTGGATTATTCCTTTTATTACTAACAAGTGACCTGCTTTGTTTCTTCTGATAAGTTTTAGCTTAAAGTATGCTTGGTCGGGTATGAACATTGTTACCCCTGCTTGTTTTCAGTCTCCTCTGCATGGTATATCTTTTTTTATTCTTTTGCCTTTAGCCTATGGATATCTTTGCCTGTAAGGTGAAGATATCCAAGCAGCATATAGTTGGGTTATGTTCTTTAATTCACATTTCCAGTCTATGCCTTTTATTTGTAGAGTTTAGGCCTTTGACATTCAGTGTTATTATTGAGAGATAATGTTTGTTTCATGTCATTTTGATTTATATTTTCTGTTTGATATAGAGTTATTTCTCATTCACTTAGTTGTCCATATGTTAGAATTCAACCCTCCTCTGGTTCTGGTATTTATTTCTTTTTTCTCCTTTGTGTTTTATCTCTTTAAGTATTTTCTCTAGTGCTGGTATAGTAGTCATGAATTGTTTTAGTTTCTGCTTGTCTTGGAAGGTTTTTATTTCTCCATCAATTTTGGATGATATCTTTGCTGGATATAGCAGTCGTGGTTGGAAGTTGTTTTATATCAGGGTCTGGAGTACATCATACCAGCCCCTCTTGGCTTTCATGACTTGGGTTGAGAAGTCCAAATTGATTCTTCTTACAAGCAGCATATAGTTGGATTATGTTTTTTAATCCACATTACCAGTCTTTTCATTGGGGAGTTAAGATCTTTGTCATTCAGTATTATTATTGAGGTATGATTTTTGTTTCCTGTCTTTTTGAGTTCTATTTTCTGTTTGATGTAGTGTTATTTCTTAATTTCCCATCTGGTGGAGTTTATCCCTTCTGCGGTTCTGGAATTTGCTTCCTTTTTCTTCTTTGTGTTTTATTTCTTTAAATATTTTCTCCAATGCTGGCTGGGTAGTCATAAATTCTCTTAGTTACTGCTTGTCTTGGAATATTTTTACTTTTCCATCAAGTTTGAATGATATCTTTGCTGGATATAGCAGTCTTGGCTGGGAGTTGTTTTCTTCCAGGGTCTGAAGTTAATCATACCAGTCCCTCCTGGCTTTCATGACTTGGGTTGAGAAGTCTGGAGTGATTTTTATTGTTTTGCCCCTGAATGTCACCCATTCTTTTGTTCTTGCTGCTTTTAAGATTCTTTCCTTGGCCTCCATGTTAGTCATTTTGATTATTATGTGGTGTGGGGAAGTCCTTCTTTGATCTTGTCTTAAAGATGTTCTGAATGTCTCCTGTACATGGATGTCAAAGCCTTTTTCTATGTTTGGGAAATTCTCTGAAATTATTTCTCTGAAGTGGTTTCTGATACCCTTGGTTTGTGCTTCTAGACCTTCTTCAATGCCTCTTATTCATAAGTTAGGATGTTTCAAAATATCCACATTTCTTGGATGTTCAGGTTGTGTTGTATTGTTTTCTCTATATTGTTGACTGTATTTTGAATGAACTGTCTTCCAAAAGTGATGCTCTGTTTTCCATGTGGTCTAGCCTGCCAGAGGTGGTTTCTATTGCAGTCTTTAATTCATTTATTAACTCTTTCGTTGTGCTCAACATCTCTATTTGGTTCTTTCTTAGGGATTCAATTTCCTCCTTCATTTCCTGTACCCTTTCTTTGAGGCCTCTCATCATATTGAAGATCAAAATTTGAAATTCTCTTTCTTGCATTTCCTACAGATCAGTATTGGTGATCTCCCTTGTTGAGTTGTGGGAGTTTATTGCTGTTCTTCATTCTCATATGTTCAGAGTACTCAGGTTTGTATTCCTGTTGTCTTGGCATCTTATTTCTCTTTGTGTGTGGGTCCTGTGTCAATTTGTTATCCCTTTTAGTAAGGTCTATGCTGGGGGTATATATTTGCCTCTTCCAATCTGTCTCATATAATCAAACTTTTGAGTTTGTCCCCAAGAGCCTCTTTAACTAGGTATAGTTCTTAGTGCAGGCAAACAGGAGTTGCTGATTGGCGGCAGGTCGCTGTGCTCTCCAGGCCTCAATTCTGTAGGACCAGAGACTATGATGTTCTGTTCAGAGCCTGCAGCCTGCTGGTTGGGATTTAGTGCCCCACAGACACCACTGCTGCTCTGCTGATTGTGAGCCCATGAAACTGCTGAGTGCTGACCTCCAGTCTCTGTGGCCCTTAGGCTTAAACTTAGCAAGCCCAGTGATTGCTATGTTCTGGACTTGTGGCCTGGCTCGCTGAATTTTGATGGCCCCAGGGATACCGTACCTGATCTGCTTGTTACAATCACATGGAGCACTGTCAGTTAGTGGTATGCATGCATACCAGGCATAAACTCTGCTGGTGGAAAGAGTGTTGAGTTCCCAGCCTGTAGCTGTGATCAAGTGAAACCCTGCCAGGCCCCTGGCCTCCCAGCTTCCAGGGCCCAAGCTCTGGTAGGGAGAGATTGTACAGTTCTAAGCCTGGAGCTTCAATGGCTCAGTTATTTAGCCCCAGGGATACCACTGCTGCTCTGGGTGGCTGTGATCACATGAGCCCTTGTTGGCCTCTGGTGTTGGTGCTTGTAGCCCCAAACACAGCCAGGCATGAGTTTATTGCTTTCCAAGCCTGCAACTCAATAGGCTGAGCTATTTCCCCTCACAGACACCACATCTGGCTGTCCTGTAGTGATCCCTGGAGACCCTGCAAGGGCTTGGTGAACTGAGACCCTTGTGCCCTCCCTCCTGAATGCCCCTAGGGGCTGTCTGCTAATTCATGTTTCTGCTGTGTCTGACAGTAGTCCCCACCCCCACCGATGTAGGGGTGATTTGCAAAGTCACAAACATGGTGAGTCTATTCCTTGCCACTCAGGGCCGGTTCCCGCTGGGATGGCTTGTTAACTCGAAGTGTTGATGAGCACTGCTCCGGGTCCCTCCAGGCAGAGATGAGTTCATCTGCAGCTTCAGGATCTAGCTGGGCTGTCTGGGAAGTGGGGTCTTTGTCAAGCATGGATTGAAGAGTCCACTGCTTTTGATGATGGTCTGTAGTTGCTGGCTTCACACGAATCTACTGCTTGTTTGCTGGTGGTCTCTGGGAGCCACAGTGTCAGCAGCTGCCAGCTGGCGTGGCCTGGCCAAGATGGTACCACCGCCTCCACTCTTCGCTCACCAGATGAGACATATGGAGCTCTTTATAGTTCTCTGCTCTTTCTTCCAGCTCTGATTCTGACACATTTCAACTGCCGTTGTTTTGTTGAGTTTTTCGTTGCTGTTCTTCCCTTGTCAAGAAGCAGTCTTCCCAGTGATTGAGTTCCAAGTCTCAGAGTGACTGAAACACACTGCCTCTCTCTATGCCACCACCTTTAATCCTCTGAATCTTTAAAATTTTTTTCCCAGAGTGATTCTTATTGTTTTACCCCTGAATGTCACCTGTTCTTTTGATCTTGATGCATTTAAGATTGTTTCCTTGGCCTCTAGTCATTTTAATTATTATATGGCATGGGGATGTTCTTCTTTGATCCTGTCTTGTTGGTGTTCTGAGTGTCTCCTTTTCATGTACTTCCAACTTTTTTTCTATGTTTGGGAAATTCTGATATTATTTCTCCTAAGAGGTTTCTAATGCCCTTGGTTTGTGCTTGTAGACCTTCTTCAGTGCTTATTATTCATAAGTTAGGTCGCTTCATATTGTTCCATATTTCTTGAATGTTCTGGTCATGTTTTCTTATTGTCTTTTCTATATAGTTGATTGTGTTGTCAGTTTTGTATGTGCTCTCTTCCAAGAGTAGACTCTATTTTCCATATGGTCAAGTCTGCCAGAGGTGGTTTCTATTCAGGTCTTTTTTTTTTGCAGTACCAGGGATTGAACCCATGGGCGTTCTACCTCTGCGCTACATCCCCGGCCCTAATTTTTATACTTTCTTTTGAAACCGGGTCTTACGAAGTTGCGGAGGGCCTCACTAAGTAGAGAGAGAGGGAGAGCGCTGAGGCTGGCCGTGAACCTGGATCCTTCTGTCTCCGCCTCCCAAAGTACTGGGATTACAAGCGTGCACCACCGTGCCCAGCTCTATTCAGGTCTTTAATTCATTTATTGTCTTCTTCATTTTGCTCAAAGCTTCTTTTTGGTTTTTACATTTTTTTTTTTTTGCGGTACCGGGGATTGAACACAGGGGCATTCTACCTCCGCGCTACACCCCCGGCCCTATTTTTTATACTTTATTTTGAAACCAGGTCTCCCGAAGTTGCGGAGGGCCTCACTAGGTAGAGAGAGAGAGAGACAGGGAGGGAGAGAGAGAGAGAGAGAACGCTCGCGCACGTGTGCGCATGCGCGAGCTGAGGCTGGCCGCGAACCCGGATCCTCCGGTCTCTGCCTCCCAAAGTACTGGGATTACAAGTGTGTGCCACCACGCCTGGCTTTACTTTTTTATTACCTGTACACTCTCTCTGATTTCATTTCTGATGCCTTTGATCATATTTAAAATAAAAAGTCTAAATCTTCCCAGTATTACTCGTTCTTTTCTTTTCTTTCTTTTTTTCTTTGTGCTAGGGGTTGAACCCAGGGGCATTCTACTTCTGAGCTACCCTACTGGCACTATTTTATTTTTTTTTATTTATTCATTCTTTTGGTACTAAGGATTGAACCCAGGGGCATTCTACCTCCTAGCTACATCTCCAGCCCTATTTTTTATTCTTTATTTTTGAAACAGGGTCTCACTAAGTTGCAGAGGGCCTCACTAAATAGCTGAGCCTGGCCGCAAACCCAGATCCTCCGGTCTCAGCCTCCCAACTACTGGGATTACAAGTGTGCACCACCACACCCAGCTTATTTTTTATTTTGAAACAGGGTCTCACTAAATTACTGAGAGCCTCACTAAGTTGCTTGGGCTGGCCTCAAACCTGCGATTCTCCTCTTTCAACCTCACAAAGTACTGGGATTACAAGTGTGCACCACCATGCCTGGTTCTTTCTGGTATTTTCTGCAGCTCAGTATTGTATTGGTGATCTCCCTTGTTGCTGAGTTGGGGGAGTTTATTGGTCTTCATTCTCACCTTTTCAGAATTCTCATGTTTGTGTTCTGTTATCTTGGCATCCTTTTCCTCTTCATGTGAGGTTCCTATGTCTATTTGTTATCCCTTTGTTATAAGGCCTATGCTGGGGCTATATATTTGCCTTAGCAAAGCTCTCTCATATAATCATATGTTTGAATGTGTCCCCCAGGACCTTTTTACAAGATATAGTTCTTACTTAGTGCAGACAAACAGGAGAATCTGTTTCACTGCAGCCCACCATGCTCTCCAGGTCCAAACTCAGCAGGGCCACAGACTATGCTATTCTGTTCAGAGCCTGCAGCCTGCTGGTTGGAATTTAACACCCCACTACACCAAGGCTGCTCTGCTGGTTTTGAACATGTGAAAATCTGCAGAGCACTGACCTCTGGCCTATGTGGCCACTGTGCCTAAGCTCAGCAGGGCCAGAGATTACTATGTTCCCAGCTTGTGGCCCGGCTATCTGAGCTTTAATGGCCCAGGGAAACCACTGCTGATCTGCTGGTTGTGATCATATGGAACGTGGTCAGGCACTGGTCTGCGTGATCACCAGGCCAAAACTCTGCTGGTGGAGAGAGTTTTTTATTCCCAGCCTATAGCTGCAATCACATGAAACCCTGCTGGTCCCTGTCCTCTCTGCTTTCAGGTCCAAGACTCTGGCAGGGAGAGAATGTACTGTTCTGAGCCTGGGGCTTGGGTGGCTCAGTTATTTAGCCCCAGTGACCCTGCTGCTGCTCTAGGTAGCTGAGATCTTGTGAGACCTTGTTGGCCTCTGGCCTTGATTCTTGTGGTGCCCAAACACACTGGGCATGAGTTTATAGGCTTACAAGCCTGCAACACAGTGGCTGAGTTATTTCACTCCATAGACACCACTGCTGGTGGTCCTCTGGTGATTGCTGTAGACCCTGCAGAGTTATGGTGAGCTGCCAAGCCTGCCTGAGTGTCCCTAGGGACTGTCTGCTAATTCACGTTTCTGCTGTGTCTGACCGTAGCCCCCACCCCCATCTCTACAAGGAGATTTGTAAACTCACAGACCTCAAATGTCTGTTCAGTGCCAAGCAAGTCCCTGTAGTCATGCAGGCTTCTCGTAGGATGGTTTGTAAACTCACAGTCTTGGCGAGTGCTGCTCAGATCCCTGCAGGCAGGGATGAGTTTACCTGCAGCCACAGGAGTTAGCTGGGCAGTTGTCTGGTTGGTCTATAGATTCACAATGGTCTTGAGAGGTGAAATGTATCCATTGGGGACCCTGTAGGAAGGGCCTGTCATTTCTCAGTCTGAGTTCAGCTGTGGCCACAGGAGTTTGCTGGACGGTCTGAGGAGTCGCTGTCTTGAGGTATTCGAGTGTGGACAAAAGAGTATGACTGTTTTTATTGATAGTTTTTTACAGTCACTGGCTCAACAAGATTCTGCCTCTTTGCTTGAGTTGTTTTTTTTTTTTTTTTGGCGGTATTGGGGATTGAACCCAGGGGTGTTTTACCTCCAAGCTACACCCCCAACCCTATTTTTTATTCTTTATTTTGAAACAGGGTCTCACCAAGTTGTGGAGGGCCTCACTAAGTAGCTGGGGCTGGCCACAAACCTGGATCATCTGGTCTCAGCCTCCCAAGTGCTGGGATTACAAGCGTGCGCCACCATGCCCAGCTTTGCTTGAGTTGTTCTATGAGAGCCACCAGGTCTTGGCAGTCACCAGCCCCGGCATGGGCTTACCACGATGGCACTGCCTCTGCTCTCTTCTCACCAGATGAGACTTGTGGAGGCCTTTTCAGTCCTCTGCTCTCTGTGCTGCCTCCAATTCCACCACATTTGGACTGTCTTTCTTCTGTTGAGTTCTGACTACTTTTCTTCTCTTACCAAGATGTAGTATTCCTGCTGGTTGAGTTCTGAGTCACAGAGGAACCTAAATGCTTTATCTTCCTCTATTCTGCCATCTCCATTTTTATTTTTTAAACAGCAATTTGTGTGTGTGTGTGTGTGTGTGTGTGTGTGTGTCTGTGTGTGTGTTACTGAGGCATTCTTCCTCTGAGCTACACCCCAACCCTATTTTATTTTTTATTTTGAAATAGGGTCTCTCTAAGTTTCTGGGGCTGGCATTTAAACTGAGATCCTCCTCTCTTGGTCTCTCAAGTACTAAGATTACAGGTATGTCCCACCACACCTGGCTAATTTTGTGTGTGTGTGTGTGTGTGTGTGTGTGTGTGTCTGTGTGTGTGTGTGTGTGGTACTGGGGATTGAACCCAAGGGCATTCTACCTCTGAGCTACACCCCAAGCCCTATTTTATGTTTTATCTTGAAGCAGGGTCTCACTAAGTTGCAGAGGGTCTCACCAAGTTGCTGAAGCTGACCACAAACCTGTGATCCTCCTCTCTGTCTCCCAAGTACTGGGATTACAGTAATGTGCCATCATGCCCAGCTTAAACAACTATTTAAAATAGTATATAACCAATGCTATATGTGGAAGAAGGGAATACAAAGAAAAATGAAACATCTGTTCATAGTCTGGAGATTGAAGTAGGGGACAGCCATATAAATAAGTAGTGACAGTTCAACAGACTGTACAGTATTTGGCTCTTCACCATGGAAGACAGGCGGTCCAAGGATGACTGTCACTTCTGCACAGAGGAGTGCCTCTACAGAGCAGAAGGTAATGTAGTGGCATCTTGAAGAAACTAGTTTTTCTAGTCAAAGGAGACATTTCAAACCTGAGAACAAAATGAAAAACGAGAATAAGAGTGAAAAGAGAAAACTAAGACCAGGTGAAGCTTTTCACTTTGTTCACATAGAATTTGGGAATATTTTTTATTTCTTTTTTTGTTGTTGCTTGGTACTGGGGATTGAACCCATGGGCATTCTACCTCTGAGCTACATCCCCAGCCCTATTTTATTTTTTTATTTTTTGGCACTGGGGATTGAACTCAGTGGCATTCTACCTCCAAGTTGCACCCCCAGCCTAATTTTATTTTTTTATTTTGAAACAGGGTCTTGCTAAATTGCTGAGGCTGGCCTCAAACCTGCAATTCTCCTGTTTCAGCATCCCAACTACTGGGATTACAAGCATGCACCACCATGCTCAGCTCAAATATTTTTATTTCATCATCTTATATACTTAATTGTTTGCAACATTTGTGCACCTATTATTTACCACCAACCCATATGCTCTTTTTTTTTCTTTTTTTGTTGTACTGGGGATTGAACCCAGGGGTGTTCTACCTCTGAGCTACACCCCCAGCCCTTTTTATTTTCAAACAGGGTCTTGTTAAATTACCTCATGCTGGTCTTGAACCTGCAATCCTCCTGTCTCACCCTTCCAAGCACTGGGATTACAGGTATGCATCAGTGCCCTACTCCATATGTTCTTTGAGGTTTTTTGTTTGTTCATTTGTTTATATACTGTTTGGAATCAAACCCAGGGCTTTGCACATGTTAGGCAAGCACTCTACCACTGCAGCTACACTTCTAGCCCCCCTTTTTAATAAAATACCCAATTCCCCAGGTGCGATAGCACATGCCTGTAATCCCAGTGACCTGGGAAGCTGAGGCAGGCAAGTTCCAGCCTAAGAACTTCATAATAATATGAAATGTGCATCAAAGGAAATTATTCTAAAAATCTATAAAGCATGGCAGTAGCACAGTTCTGATCAATTATTATAAGAGGAATTGCCCAGAACCCATATGATCTATATGTAAATTTGATTAAAATTGTTTTGCTTTAAATATATACTTGGTGATGTTGAGAGCAAGATACTTCTATATACAGAACATTAGATTAGGTAGATGCAATTGGGCAAAAATGGGAAAGAAGAGAGAAAACATATGACCCTTCACTTTCTGTGACTGGCTAATCTCACATAACACAATGTTCTCCAGGTCCATCCATTTTCCTGAAAATGACATAATTTTGTTCTTTATTGCTGAGTAGAATTCCACTGTGTGTATATTCCATAATTTTGTAATCTATTCATCCGTTGATGGACACCTAGGTTGGTTCCATAATTTGGCTATTGTGAATTGTGCTGCTACAAACATGGATATGCACAAATTACTATAATTCTCTGATTTCATTCCCTTTGGAAAGATACTCAGGAGTGGTATAAGCTGGATATTTATTTATTTTTAAAAAGCATGAAAGGAACTTCATTTAGGGTAGCTACACTGAGAAGACAAGAGGAATTATGTCCTTAGGCCTGACTTCCTTCCAGGGACTGACAATGGCTTGGAGGGTTATAGAAAGAGGGATGAGGGTGAGGGTTGGGGACTGTACAGCTGGAGGCTTTTCATAGCTGCCAAAACAGATGATCTTGATCAAGTATGGTCTCTTGCATCATTATCTCAGGATTGGTTAGGAGGGGCCTTGTCTACCAAAAGAAGTTGCTATTGCCTGGAGTTCGCTTGTACTCATCCCTAAGATGTTTATGAATTAGACCTTGTTCCTGGAATCCAAGGCGACTCACAGCAAAGGAGATACATGCAAAATAGAGGCAGAGATGCCAGGTCCAGGAGGAAATATTTTAAACTAAGATATTATTATTATCGTCATCATTATTATTGTGGCACTGGGGATTGAACCCAGGTCCCAAAGCACAAAGTTACATTCCCATCTCTTTTATTATCATTATTATTATTATTATTATTATTATTAATTTTATGTACTGGGAATTGAACCCAGGGATGTTCTACCTCCAAGCTACATGCCAGCCACTTCTTTTCTTTTTTTTTTTTTGTGGCACTTAGGATTGAGCCCAGGGGCACTCTACCTCCAAGCTACACACCCAGCCCAATTTTATTTTTATTTTGAAACAGGGTCTCATTAGGTTGATGAGAGTCTCACTACTTGCTAAGGCTGTCCTCAAACCTGTGATCCTCCTGTCTCAGTCTCCCAAGTACTGGGATTACAGGCGTATGCCACCATTCCTAGCTTGTAGCCATTTCTTATTTTTATTTTTTTCTTTGTTTGTTTGGTACTGGGGAATTGAACTCAGGGGTATTCTACCTCCAAGCTTATACCCCAAGCTCTTTTTTAAATTTCAAAACAAGGTCTTGCTAAGTTGCTGAGGGTCTCACTAAGTTGCTGAGCCTGGCCTCAAATCTGCAATCCTCCTGTTTTATCCTCCCAAATACTGAGATTACAGGCATGTGCCACAATGCCAAGTTTATTTTTTATTTTGGCAGACTCCCACTAAATTGTCTGGGTTGACCTCGAACTTGTGATCCTCCTGCCTCAGTCTCTGGAGTAGCTGGGATTACGGGTGTGTGCCACCACACTTAGTTTAAATTGAGATCGTACAATAAGAAATTATACTATGTGAGCCAGATGTGGTGGCGCACACTTGTGATCCCAGTACATTGGAGGCTGAGACAGGAGGATGGCAGGTTTGCCCCCAGCCTCAGCAATTTAGTGAGACCCTTTGCAATTTAGTGAGACCCTGCTTCAAAATAAAATAATAAAATAAAGCTGGGGGTATAGCTCAGAGGTCAAATGCCCTTGGGTTCCATCCCCAGTACCACACACAAAAAAAGAAAAATAAATAAATAAATAAATTACATTATGGCCAGGTGTGATGGCACAGAACTGTAATCCCAATACTTGGGAGGCTGAGATAGGAGGATCGCAGATATGAGGACAGCCTTACCAATGTAGTGAGACTCTCAGCAATCTAGAAGACCCTGCTTCAAAATAAAAAAATAAAAAAGGGCTGGAGGCATAGCTCAAAGGTAGAATGTCCCTCGGTTCAATCCTTAGTACCATGAAAAAAAATTACAATATGCATCTATAGTAGGAAAATATGGAAATTAGAATGGTAATACTTAAACACTTTCATAAACATGGCATTTAGCAAGGAATTAACCTTATAAATTAGATTACTAACAGATGATCATTAAATCATCATTATTATCTCCACTTTAAAGAACAATAAACATGTTTAGAGATGAGAAGGTATATTTGGGGCCAGGCATGGTGGTACACAGCTATAATTCCAGTACTTGGGAGGCTGAGACAGGAGGATCTCAAGCTTGAGGCCAGCCTTAGCAACTTAGAGAGACCCTGTTTCCAAATAAAAAAATAAAATAGGGTTCAAGGTGTAGCTCAGAGGTAGAACACCCCATACAGGAATCATAGCCACAGTTGGTGGCACACGCCTGTAATCCCAGTACTTGGAAGGCTGGGACACCAGGATCGCAGGTCCGAGGACAGCCTTAGCAATTTAGAGAGATCCTGTTTCAAAATAAAAATTAAAAAGGGCTGGATGTGTAGCTTGGAGGTAGAATACCCCTGGGTTCAATCCCTAGTACCAAAAAACAAAACAAAACAAAAATTATTGTGAGAAACTCCTAAAAGCTATTTAAGTTTATTCTCCCCATCCAACTCTTTTCTCTTGATCCCTGAGGACTGGGATTACATTTTATTTTGCTTTCTGCTCCCAGTGCCTAGTAAAGAACACACACACACACACACACACACACGCACACACACACATATATACATACATATACACACACACACACATATATATATCATAGAACATAACATAGGCAATTTAAGTAATAAAGTTATCAAGAAATATATGCCATATTAAATTGTTTCAATCATATAGCATTTGGGCATTGTGTACAGAAGGGGGTTGTCCTACATCACCATGCCAGATTTTACTGTGAGCTCACTGCAGAGGAAGCTGTTGGTTTTGTAAAATTTTTGAAAACCACTAAAGTAAACCATAATTATGCGACACTAATATTCTCAGCCAGTTTGACCCAGATTCACACCCTTTAGTGTCACTTGGGGTGAGATGGGGAAGGCAGATAAGCAGTGTTTCTTAGGGCTTCTGTAAGTTGTATTATGCTATTGGAATCATGACTTTGAAATGTTTTTTGTAACGAGTCCTTAATGTCACAGGAAAACACAATAATTCCATGGGGGAAACTCACCTCAGGACCTTGGGGTCCTTGGCTTCCATGGCAGAAAAGAATTTCAGCACAAGCCGGTCAGAGACAAAGACAGAGATTTATTTAGGAAAGTGAGAATACATGTTCAAGGGAGAAAGCAGGCCACCTGGAGAGTGTGAGAGCGGCCTCTTAGGGTTTCATAGTTCCTATTTTTTAGGACCCCTGTTGGGGGTTAGTAGGGTCCTACAGCACTGGTGGAGGTCTGGTCTTTCTCTTAATCCTCAAGTTCCAGGCGATGGGCGGTGGCTGGGTGGCACCTGAGTTTGACCTTCCTTACGGATCCTTCCTTTACTGAGCATCTCAGGAATCTCAGGTGGGGAGAAAGGCCTTTGTGATTAAGGATGTGGGCCTATTGAGGCTTCTACCTAAGATAGAATAGACCTTGTAGGGTGGAGTTAAATATTATAAAGTTTCTAGATTAGATTTTCCCTTTCCTTCCCAGTTCGTCTCCTTTCTACCTAATATTTTATTTCTCCTGTCCTACCTCACTAACTTGAATTGACCTCCTGTCCCACTTTTTTTTTTTTTGTACTAAGGATTGAACTCAGGGGCATTCTACCTCTGAGCCATACACCCAGACCTTTTTAATTTTATTTGAAACAGGGTCTCACTAAGTTGCTCAGGCTGGCCACGAACTTGTGATTTTTCTGTCTCAGCCTCCCAAGTACTTGGATTACAGGCCTGTGCCGGGGCCTCCTGTCTCACTTCTATAGTAGTTTTCATAAAGCCCATTCCTCTGGAAATTGATTTTGTTCAACCAAATTTTCTCAAATGAAAGAGCTTAAACATGGTTATGTTTTATCTTTTTTTTTTTTTGCGGTACTGGGGATTGAACCCAGGGGCATTCTACCTCTGAGCCATACCCCCAGCCCTATTTTTTATAATTTTTCTTGAAACAGGGTCTCACTAGGTTGCGGAGGGCCTCACTAAGTAGCTGAGGCTGGCTGTGAACCCGGATCCTCCGGTCTCAGCCTCCTATGTACTGGGATTACAAGTGTGCGCCACCACACCCGACTATGTTTTGTCTTCTTTCAAGAGGAAAATATCATAGGCAATAAAAATAATTACTGACTAGCTGATAAATGTGAAGGCTACAGTCCTATGCTTCTTCATGTTCTGAGATATGGCAAAGTAAACCACATTAAAAATGTCATAGCCGGGTGTGGAGGTGCATACCTGTAATTCCAGTACTGAGGAGGCTTAGGCAGGAGGATTGCAGGTTTGAGACAAACCTCAGCTTTTACTTTTGGGGTCCAAGAAAGTTATAGATCATATATAAAAAGAATATTCACAAGCAATCATTTTATGGGAGACAGAAACTGATGCATAGGAATAAAGTCAATAAGGCTACAAGTATCTAGAAAGAATAATCCAGGGCCCTGTGAACTAGGCAAAGTTAACTAGAAAATTGTAGGAACAAGAATGGGAAAGAAAACATTGTCCCTAGGAGCAGGGAAGATGAAGTGTCACTAAATGAAATAAGAGCAGCACTGGAGACAGAGATGGAAAGTGATGGTTTAGGACATTTGAGATGTGACATCTGTGAGGAGAAGTCAGGGAGAAAGCAATTTGACCTAAGCTTATAGACTTAGAATGACCCAAAAGTACTTGCTGAAGTATTGTGGAATGATGTAAATATAGTAATCAACTTAAACATAAAGAAGATTTGATGTGAGACTCCCATATCTCTCTCTTCTCTCCTCTCTTTTCTCCTCCTCCTGCTCTCTCTCTCTCTCTCTCTCATGCACACACGCACACACACTGGGAATTGAACCCCGGTGCATTCTACCCAGCTATACCCCCAGCTCCATTTTATTTTTTTTTATTTTGCAAGAGGGTCTCACTAGGTTGCTGAGGGTCTTGCTAAGTTGCTAAGGCTGGTCTTGGACCTACGATCCTCCTAAACACTGGGATTACAGGTGTGTATCACCGCGCCCAGCTAAGACCCCCACATCTCAAAGTTTCTGAGACTCTGCTGTTTGCCTACAAATTTCTCACTTAACTGTGGTTTCTGCCCTGATATTTTTGTAAATATTCTTGAAGTTACTTAGAGCTGCTTTTCTAATAGTAATTTGTGCCAATAGAACTTTACTCTTATTCATAGTCTCATTATAATCAGCCAATTTGTGTCAGACCAAAACCATTTATTTGCAAGATAATAATAAAAGCAAACAATTGTTTGGTGCTTACTATGTGTCAGACATGGCTCTCATCACTTTTCATCTGTTAATTCTTCTCTCAGAACAACCTTTTCAGGTAGATGGCATCATTACTGTCTACCTGACAAAGAGGAAATATAGGCAGACATAGTTTGCGCAACATCATAGAGCTGGCAAGTAGAAGAGTCTAGCTCCAGTCTACTTTCCTAGGTTAGCATTGTGCAACAGAGGCTGCCTGAGGCTAATAAAATAGTCTGAGGACCATAGTCACTCTCAACATTCTGTTTCCTAGTACTGGACCTAGCCATTTGACCTAGGAGGTCACTGGCCTGCCTGTTTCTAAGATTCAGAAGTAGTCTAGATAAGATACACATTACAAAAATGTATGAAGGATAATAATTAACATAAAAGATAAGGAATTAGGTACAAGTAAAATACTTAATATTATTCTAATTTGTAAGGAAATTAACTGAAAAAAATTTTTGCAGTACTGGGGATTGAATCCAGGGGCATTCTACCTCCAAGCTACACTCCAGCCCTATTTTAATATTCTTTATTTTGAAACAGAGTCTCACTAAGTTGCAGAGGGCCTCACTAAGTATCTGAGGCTGGACCCAAACCTGCGATCCTCCTGTCTCAGCCTCCCAAGTACTGGGATTACAAGCGGGTGCCACCATGCATGGCTGAAATATGATTTTAAAAACATGGACAAGCCGGGACATTTGAGATGTGACATCTGTGAGGAGAAGCCAGGGAGAAAGCAATTTGGGGGGTGTAACTCGGAGGTAGAATGCCCCTGGGTTCAATCCCCAGTACCGCAAAAAATAAATAAATAAATAAATAAATAAATGAATAAATAAATAAAAATAAGATTGGGCATGGTGGTGTATGCCTATAATCCTAGCACTTGGGAGGCTGAGACAAGAGGATTGCAGGTTCGCGGCCAGCCTCAGCAACTTAGGTCCCTCAGTAACTTTGTGAGACCCTATTTCCAAATAAAAAATAAAATAGGGCTGGGGGTATAGCTCAAAGGTAGAATGCCCCTGGGTTCCATCTGTGTAGCTGAGAGGGTTCAATCTCCAGTACCAAAAAATAAAAATAAAAATAAAAATAAATAAATAAATAAATAAATAAATAAATGTGGAATGATTAATTGGTAAGTACTAACACTTTAAAAATAAGATTGTAGGTTCAAGGACAGCCTCAGCAAGTAGTGAAACTCTCATCAACCTAATGAGACCCTGCTTCAAAATAAAAAATAAAATAGGGCTGGGGGTGTAGATTGGAGGTAGAATGCCCTGGGTTCAATCCCCAGTAGCATAAAAAAAGAAAGCAATGAATACTTTACATGTATTTAATATTGTTATTCTGTGTGTGTGTTGGGGGGTACTGGAGATTAAACCTGGGGGCATTCTACCTCTGAGCTATACCCCCAGCCCTATTTTATTTTTAGTTTGAAATAGGGTCTCACTGGGTTGATGAGTCTCACTACTTGCTGAGGTTGTCCTTGAACCTGTCATACTCCTGCCTCAGCCTCCCAAGTAGTGGGATTATAGGCATGCACCACCATACACAGCTTTCTTCTCATTAGTAAGAAAATTTTCCTCACTAGTGTTATTTTGGCTCTTTTCTTCATTTATTAGTTGAATTAATTAAGAAAAAATATGCAGAAGGCCTTCAATTTATGATGGTTTGACTTAGAATTTTTTGGCTTTACAATGATGGGAAAGCAATACATATTCAGTAGACACTGTACTTCAACTTTCGAATTTTGATGTTCTCCTGGGCTAGCAATATATGGTCTGATACTCTTTCCCAATGCTGAGCAGCAGCATGGAAGCACTGCTCCTGGTAAGCCATGAGATCATGCAGGTGAACAGCTGACACAACGATGGCTCACTGTGTGCTAAGCTATGAGAGTCAACAGGTTAGGTATATTAAACTCGTGTTCTGCCGGATGCAGTGGTGCACACCTGTAATTCCAGTACTTGGGTGGGGGGGTGAGACAGGAGGATCGCAGGTTCGAGATCAGCTTCAGCAACTTAGTGAGACCCTCAATAATTTAGCAAGACCCTGTTTCAAAATAAAAAATAAAAAAGGTTGGAGGTGTAGCTTGGTGGTTCAATGCCCCTGGGTTCAATTCCCGTACTAAAACAAAAACAAAATGAAAAAATAAAATAGGGCTGGTAGTGTAACTAATAGGTAGAGAGTCCCTGGGGTCAATCCTCAGTAGCACACACACTAAGTAAATAAACAAAAATGTCTGTTTAACTTACAACTTTTTCTTTCAAGCACTCTACTACTGAAATAAATCTGTAGGCCAATTTAATATATGTATTTTTTTGTGGTGCTGGGAATTGAACCCAGGGTAATTCTACCTTTGAGCTACACCCACAGCTCTATTTTACTTTTTATTTATTTTTTATTTTTTTATTTTTGATTGAATAATTTATTTATTTTTTATGTTTTTATTGGTGCATTGTAGTCTCACATCACAATGAGTAGCAGTTTGGTGTTAACACACATGCACACAGCTCTTGGTGTCCCTCCCCCCCTGCCTCCCCAAGCGCCTCCTCCCCCACCTCCCCCCACACATGTAGCACTGAGAATGATGTTGGTACAATCTCATATATACACATTGTTTATGACAGTAATTCCATAAATTCACTACTTTCTTCCCCTTCCCCTTCCCCTTCCCTTGTACCCCTTCCCTTGCACCACTGAGGGTTCTCCGTTGTCATTGGAGTCCCTTTTGTGTCCCTACCACTCCCTAAGTTGCACATATTAATGAAAACATATGTCCCTTCTTTTTTTGTGATTGGCTAATCTCACTTAACATAATGCTCTCCAGATCTCTCCATTTTCTTGCAAATGCTGTTATTTTGTTCTTCTTTATTGCTGAGTAGAATTCCATTGTGTGTATTTCCCATAATTTTGTAATCCATTCATCTGTTGATGGACATCTAGGTTGGTTCCATAATTTGGCCACTGTGAATTGTGCTGCTATGAACATGG
>PVJS01023236.1:0-29806 GCA_004027185.1 Glis glis | reverse complement strand
AAAAAAAAAAAAAAAAAGAAAAGAAAAAGAAACCCCATGTTGTAACAAATTATTGGTAAACATTATCTTAATGACTACCTAAGCGGGGTGTGATGGTGCACTCTTGTAATCCCAGTACTTGGGAGACTGAGACAAGAGGATCGCAGGTTCGCGGCCAGCCTCAGCTACTTAGTGAGGCCCTCCGCAACTTAGTGACAACCCTGTTTCAAAATAAAAGAATAAAAAAATAGGGTTGGGGATGAATGTAGCTTGGAGGTAGCATGCCCCTGGGTTCAATCCCCAGTACCGCAAATAAATAAATAAATAAATAAATAAATAAATAAATCCTGCCTATCACATGGATCATAATTTAATTAACCATTTTTCTATTTTTAGAGCTTTGGACTCTAGAGCTATTTAAGTAAAGCTAAAGAACCTTCCTGTGGATGAGGGTATTCTACAGTCGAGATCCTTTCTGAAGAAGACTTCTCGCTGAGCACCATCACCTGTCAAAGGCTATGTGCCTTTTAGGATTTTCCAAAATGGCTGTGAGGTTTATATCCTCCCACCCCACGTGGGGAAAATGCCAATTCCACCTTTGTCGGTAGGAGGTAGTGCCCTAGAGGCCACCCAGGTGGGTACCTGGGGATCCTCCAGTTGCCCACCTCCCCAGGAGAACACCCAGGTGCAGGCCCAGAGAGAAGTGACCTGGGGCAGTGGCCCTACACTGTCCCCTAGCTCTAGGGTCAGACACCTGCCTCTGCCACTGCCCGCAGACCGCTAGCCAGCCTGGGCAGTTACCCCCTGGCGCTTCACAGGGCTCCCATTTGGGGACTGCCCCTTCTAGAATGCTCTTACCTGTCAAGCTGGGGGCAACGGCGGTGATATCTACCAGGAAGTCACCTGGGCCACTGCCTGGCTTGACCCTGTGCTGACAGGCCATTCGCGGTGCCAAGGTTTGGTCCCTCCAGTCCCTGACTGCCACGCTCAGAGACCCTGCCTGTCTTGTCCACAGCTGCACCCTCAGCTGGGGTCAGGCACCCAGGAAGTAGGTCTCCGTAAATGTTTCCTGAATGGGTGTAGAACCACAACTGGGGCTGCAGGAAAAAGTTAAAATTAGTCTGGTGGCCGGGAGTGGTGGGGCATGCCTGTAATCCCAGTACTTGGGAGGCTGAGACAGGAGGATCATAGGTTCGAGGCCAGCCTCGGCAACTTAGTGAGACCCTATTTCAAAATAAAACATAAAATCAGGCTGGGGGTATAGCTTAGAGGTCGAATGCTCCTGGGTTCAATCCAGGTACCAAAAAAAAAATTAGTCTGGTGGGTTCTGAGCCGTCTTTGAAATGATTCTTTTTGGAGATGTTTTAAGGGGTGTTTATCCAGGGTGTTTTGCCAGGATGTGTGGGTTGGGGTCTCCTAGAGGACCTTTCTATTGGCCATACGGCTTCTTCCCTGCCAAACCCAAACTCCCGCAGGAAGATTCACCTGTCTGTCTGTCTGTCTGTCTGTCTGTCTGTCTGTCTGTGCGTCTGTCGTCTCTGGGGACTTTCTGACAGCCCTAAGCCTACGAGGCGGAATCCACAGTGCTTCTCTGCGCGCCGCGGCGTTGGTGCGGGGTGCAGGGTGCTGAGAGCCCGGTGGCCCGGGATGGGCTGCGGTGGCCCGCGGACCCGGGGCGCAGGAGGAGCGCGCCGCACCCGCGGCCCCCGAGGCCCCGCCCGCCCTCCGCGCAGGCCAGAGAGGGCGCCGCCCCGGCTCCCAGTCCCTCCCGGCTCCAGGCTGCGCGCCCGCTGCACGCCCGGCTCTCGGCGCCCCAGACTTCGGTAAGTCAGAGACCCAGCCGCCGGGCGCCTGGCCCGGCACGCGGGGCCCTGGTGGAGACCCCACCGGGCTCCCGGACCGCGCCTCGGCCCCCCGGCGCCCCGGGCGGGAAGCGCCCGACCCCTGCCGTGGGAGGCTGGATGCGGGTTCAGCCTCTCCCTTCCTTTCTTCTTCTCTGCCTGTCTTCACTTACTTATAAAACAAAAGGCAGAGGAAAACATCTCACCACCATAGAACAACGAAAACATTTTTCCATTATTATGAAGTTATAGGCATTCTTGTAGAAAATTTGGAAAATACCTAAAAGCATCAAAAGAAAATTAAAACCACCCACCATCCTGGTCCTCGCGGTGTTTCAAAGAGAGACCTCCAGCTCAGCAATACTGGAATACGTACCGGCCTCGAGGGGAGAAGTTTTTGCATTTAATTTTGTTTATTTATTTATTTATTTATTTGACCAGGAAGGATTTGGGGTCCTGGTCACTCTCTCTGTGGAAAGGGCATGGGGCATGGAGGACATTACTGATATCTGACCTTGATTGTCGTCATGGGGAAAACGGGGAGCTTTTAGCAGAGACCTAACCAAGTAGCCCCAGTGTGTGCCCGCTGGGTCCATTACACAATACATCGGCCCCCAGGGTTTTTCAGATTTGTGTGTGTGAATTGATAGCTCATGTGAGTCCACATTTCGATTAAGAAGGAGCTCCTAGCTCCATACACCTGTAATCTCAGTGCTTGGGAGGCTGGGCCAGGAGGATCACAAGTTCAAGGCCAAGCTTAGCAAGGCCTTGTTTCAAAATGTTCATGAGACCCGGTTTCAAAATAAAGTATAAAAAATAGAGCCGGGGGTGTAGCGCGGAGGTAGAAGCCCCTGGGTTCAATCCCCAGTACCGCAAAAAAGAAAAATGTTTAAAAATTTTTTAAATATAGGTAGAACATTCTGGGTCCAATCCCCAGTAACACACACACACACACACACACACACACACACACACACACACACGATGACCATGTAGGTAATCATAGCTGTTGTCATTTATCCTTAGGACAATGAGGACTTTGCAGAGTTCACACATGGTACTTGAATTCAACTGTGAGAGTGAGGCAGCTGTCTGTGACTCACACCACAAACCTTTTGCCTTCTCTGGCCTGTTTGGTGCCGCCCATCTAGGAGCCGAGGTCTGTCTGAGAAAGGGAGTCTCACTTCCAGAGGAGACAGTCTTGGTTTCATGCAGCAGGGCTTGGAAAGCGAATCATCTTGGGAATGAGGCACACTTGGGAGACCTCAGAGGGACTCAGGGATGTCGTCTGAAGTTCCCCCATCTGGGACAGTTCCTGCGTGGTCCTGGGTCTCTCTTTCTGGTAGTTGAAGGAAACACTTGTGTGTTCACACATGCCTGCATTTGATGAACACTTATTAAGCTCCCACTATATGTGGGGTGCTGTTCTAGGCACTGGGCAAAGATCCCTTCCCTCAAGAGCTTACGTTGCAGTGGGAAAGACAAACACTACACAAGGAACACAATAATTAAGATATCTATATCATATTAGCAGCAGGTGAGAAATACTGTGGAGAAGAGAAAAGGGAAGTAAGAACCACCGAGAGTGGGGAAGGAGGGATGAAATTATGCTCTACTATTAACAATCACTGATTGCCTTGATTCCTTTTAAGAATAAGGTGGGGACACACACACACACAAAAGAACAAGGTGGGTTGCAGCTATATGCATATATAACAATATGGATAATGCAAATTTTAATATACAAAGTAAGCAATAGTATAAAGAAATAAAAACAAATAATATCAATTTAACATGTAAAGGTATTCTGCATTGCAAATGGTTTTCATGTGATTTTCCAACAATCTAGTCCCAGAGTGGTAGGGTACCTTGTCAATCATTCGTCCCCACGTTCCCATGGTAGTGGTGTTGAGTCTAACACTTCTCATCCCCATTTAACTCAGCAAACCTCTACTGAAATATTTGGGGTGCCAACGTGGGGACAGAGGTGAAGAAGACAGGATTGGACCTCCAGGACTTCCTAGAAGAAAACGCCCAGACACATCTACAGATTATTCCGAGTTAGAATACGACCAGTGTTGTTGGAGAGAGGAGAGGCATGATGAGGGGCCAGACAGGGGAGGGGGGGAGGTCTGGATGGGGTTCACAGGTAGTTTGGCATAGGAGCAGACTTTCAAAAGACAAGTCGAATTGATGAGCAGATATGGCGGGCATGCTGTCTTGCAAAAGCAAAAGGAGGAGGTAAGAACGTGATGGAATTATTCCACGCTGCACAAAGCCCTGTAGTATACAGGGTGGGTTTCATTATTCCCAGATTTCAGATGAGGAAACAGAGGCTCCCTAGATTTATTTCTTCAGCAGGTGAGATTCCTGCCTGCCTTCCTTATAAGTGATCTTAGCTGTCATGCATTCTCTATCTAAATTGCTCGCCCTCTTCTCATACCAAGGTTGACAGGGTCCCTCTCACCTGTGCACTGGCTGGACTACTGGAGAGTTCAGTGTTTCCATTCTGCACCCCAAATTCTCTGTCACCCATGAAGAGGTCTGGGAAGCTCCTAGAGATAGGGGCAGACTCAAAAGTCACAGCCCATGTGCAGCCAGGAGGTGACAGAAAACACCTTTCCAATCTGTGAGGACAGTCGATCTGTGTCTCTGCACGGTTCCAGTCTAACTCCTTGAGAGAGACCCTGGCCACCTTAGCCACCCGAAGGCTCCAGGGAGAGGGAAATGATGGGAGACAAAGACAAATCCAGTTCACTATCTAGAAGGGTCTGGAAGGGTCTGGAAGGGTCTGGCGGCCCCTCGGCTTCTTTCCTGCTAGGAGGTAAGTACAATATGTTTTAAAATTTGAACATAGGGTTGCGATAAAGATGAAAATAGACCATTGTTTCCAAGGAAAATTGCCTCATAGAATTCTTGATTCGATTAAGATCATTTTCAGCCAAATTAGGCTTACCCATAATTGCTCTTATACAAGGTCGAATGATTTCAAGACTGGATCTCTGAGTCCCACTAAAAGAATGCTCTTTCGAGGAAATGCCTCAGGAATGCTGTCATCAGTAACAGGAATGCTACTCCAATTCCACCTAGAGGCAGAGCTTAGGTAGGGCTCCTGGTTCATCTAGGACAGAGCGAGTGGGGCTGGGAGTCAGACCCCTGAGCTCTGGCTCTGACATCCAGTCTCCCCTGCCCTCCCCCCAGAACCTAGCCCTCCTGGGGGAGAGCTGGGAGGCAGCCAGGAGGGCCTGCCTGGGAGGCAAATGCTTAAAAAAGAAAGTTGCCAGTGGGGAGAAAGCTTCTGTTCTAGAAGCTTCCAGGCTGTTATCAGTACTGATAGGCAGCCCAGATGGAGCATGTGGGGGAAATGCAGAAGAGGGGTGTATGCTGGAGAAACAACAAGGTCACCCCACTGCTTCCCCCCCGGGTGCAGCTGGAGGCCCACTTGGGCTCTGTTTGCAAGTATTTAGACTCCGGGCACAGCTGCCAGAGTCCAGAATGATTTCCAACAGGCTTGCAGCTCTGGGCCGAGTTTTTTCTTTTTGTTGTTGTTGTTTTGTGGTATTAGGGATTGAACACAGGGGCATTCTACCTCTGAGCTACACCCTCAGCCCTATTTTCTTTTTTATTTTAAACAGGGTCTCATTAAGTTGCTGAGGGCCTTGCTAAATCAATGAGGCTGGCTTCGAACCTAGGATTTTCAGTCTCAGCCTCCTAAGTACTGGGATTACAGGCCTGTGCCACCACACCTGGCAGGTTCAAGCTTTTAAGAAAGAAAGAAGCTGGGCGTGGTGGTGCATGCCTGTAATCCCAGTACTTGGAAGGCTGAGACAGGAGGGTCACAGGTTTGAGGGGAGCCTCAGCAATGTCCTGAGATTCTCAGCAACCTAGCAAGACCCTGTTTCAAAATAAAAAATTAACAAAAGGACTGGGGGTGTTGTTTAGAGGTAGAATGCCCCTGGGTTCAATCCACAGAACTGCAAAAAATAAAATAAAAAGATGGAGTGGGAGGAGGAATGAAGGAATAAATTGTGCTAATGTTTGGGGCAGTATCCATGCCTTAAACCCAGGCAGAGGTAGAAACTTCTAGAAATTCCCAACAAGACCCAGTTTGAGGATGTTCGACCCAGGCTGAGCATTAAATTGGGTTTGTGTGGAGCTGGACACCCCTGGTTGCTATCGCGACTGCCCCCTCAACCCCTTGTTCACTAGGGAGCTACACAGGCCCTGGTCCTCTAGGAATTAGGGTATGGATATGGAGGGGGAGGGATGGGGACAACTTCTTTTTTTTTTTTCGGCGGTACCGGGGATTGAACCCAGGGGCGTTCTACCTCCGCGCTACACCCCCGGCCCTATTTTTTATACTTTATTTTGAAACCGGGTCTCACAAAGTTGCAGAGGGCCTCATTAGGTAGAGAGAGAGAGAGACAGGGAGAGAGAGAGAGAGAGAGAGAGAGAGCTGAGGCTGGCTGTGAACCTGGATCCTCCGGTCTTCACCTCCCAAAGTACTGGGATTACAAGCGTGCGCCACCACGCCCGGCTTGGGGACAACTTCTGATGGCATATTTAGGGAAGAGGGAAGTCCTCATTTGTGAGATTCAATTTCACTTGACAAAAGTGGCTGATTCCTCAGGTCCTTTGAGCCTGGTCTGTCCCCTCTCCACAAAGTCCTGGGAACTCCTTTTTCTACACAATAATATGTGAGTCAATCCTTAAAAGATGAAATTTCATATGTATTTTTTGATAGGGGAAATGACTGTTGGCAAGTCACCTCATCTCTACGGAGCCCTGTTTTCTATAAATTAAGATGGTTGGATCAGTTGCTCTCCAAATTCATGTGAGCCCAACAGTCTGAGGCCAGGGCCCTTGGCATGGAAGTGAGCTTGGAGAATCTGATATACACGCTCTAGCAGCAGGCAGATTGGACTCTGTCATTTACACCATGCTGACCACTAAGAGGACATTGCCCAACTCATTTGGAGACTCATTACACAGAACACCACGGTGACCCAGCCTGCAGGCTTTGGGGGTGCAGAGGGGCATGTTAGCAAAAGCAGCGCAATGAATTAAATGTAAAGTAAGAAAGTTTGTTCTTTATTGAAAAGCAGTTAATTAACTTGGCTTTTCTGGTCCAGCATAAAGCTCTTAAAGGCTAATAATAATTGAAGGTGTCAGCGTGAGTTAGGATGGGGACGGCGGGAGGTGCTACAGCGAAGGCCAGAATTTTCTTTTTGGAAACTTCTCTTTAGACTACTTCAAAGTACACAAGACTAAGAAAGATCTGATCTGAAAAACAAACGAGATGTAAAAATTAGGCTATGCAATCGTGTTTTGTATTCTTAGAAAGTTCTCCCAGGTACTCTGTAGCACAAAAGACTGGTCAATTTTTCTAGGGCCCCACACCATAGCCCACAGGTTCTCAATCTCAGCTGCAAATTAGGATCAGTTGGGAGGAACATTAGTCTGCTTCATACTATTATAACAGAATACCTGAGTATTCTGAGTAATTTATAAAGAACAGAGATTTCTTTCTTACAATTCTGGAGGCTGGAAGTCCAAGAGTAAGGAGTTCACACTGGGCAGAGGGCCTCTTTCTGTATCATTCCATGGTGGAAGGCAGAAAGGCCATGAGTAAGAAAGGAAACATGGATACAGACAAAAACAGAGAGGAATGTAAAATCGTTCTTTTACCAGGAACCCACTTCCAAGATAATGGCATTAATCCATTTTAATCACTTCTTTTTGTGTGTGTGTGGCACTGGGGATGGAACCCAGGGGTATTCTACCTCCGAGCTACACCCCCAGCCCTATTTTTTTATTCTTTATTTTGAAACAGGATCTCACTAAGTTGCGGAGGGCCTCACTAAGTAGCTGAGGCTGGCCGCGAACCCGGATCCTCAGGTTTCAGCCTCCCAAGTACTGGGATTACAAGTGAGGGCCACCACACCCGGCTCTAATCACTTCTTAAAGTTTCCATCTCTCAACATTATTGCCTTATGTATCAAGTTTCCAACATATGAACTTTGGGAGACACATTCAAACCTTAGTAGAAGGCATTTAAAGTCCCAATGTCAGCTGTGCATGGTGGCGCATGCTTGTAATCCCAGTACTTGGGAGGCTGAGACCGTAGGATCCACGTTCATGGCCAGCCTCAGCTACTTAGTGAGTCCCTCTGCAACTTAGTGAGATCCTGTTTCAAAATAAAGAATAAAAAATAGGGCTGGGGGCGTAGCTCGGAGGTAGAATGCCCCTGGGTTCCATCCCCGGGATGCAAAAAAAAAAAAAGTCCCAGATCAGCAATATTAAAATCTCTGGAGGCGGGATCCAGGCCTCGCTAGTTTTTAAGAGCTCCGCAGGGGATTCCAATAGGAGACTAAGCATCCTCTGCCGCAACATCAGCACCACCCTGGGACATGTTTGACATGCAAATTCTGAGGCTCTGCCCAGACCTTCAGATCAGAAACTGGAGGTAGAGGAACCCAGGAATCTTCCTTTTAACAGGTTCTTCTAAAGCATGCTGAAGTTCGAACACCACCACCTTAGAACAAGGCGGAGGGTGGCTTGGGTCTGGGAGGTTTTCAAAGCAGATGTTTCTAGTTGCCTCCTCTGGCCAGAGAAAATTCCATCTGGTTTCAAGTAACAGGTCTTCTCAGTAAACCCGCCAGTATGAATTAAATGCAGGAGTTACTCTGAAGTTAATTTGCTGTGTGGAGTTATTGGTTCTAAACCAATTAACATTTGGCTTTCCTAATGCAGCCTGCCGTAACTCTAGTCTCACAGGCCCGTTAAGCTCTAAGAACGCCCTAATAGTAATTGGTAGCAGGATTATTTGCCAATTGTGGTCACTCTGGGCTTTTGGAAATAAAATTATATCATCTGCTCCAGGCCTGGGGTGGGGTTCTCTGCATTCCTAAGTGGTTTCAAGTCATTGAAGAAGAAATTGTTGAGCATCCAGTTTGGATCTATTACTTAGTCCCGACCCCCACCATCATGGTTAGAATAGGGCTAAATGGCCGCTCAGCGTAAGAGTCAGTAGCTGGACCTCAGAAACCTAGAAATCAAGAAGGCCACAGACAGTCTTCACACAGAAAGAACAGAGATTTGTTGCTTAGACTTCTGGAGGATGGAAGTTCCACAGAATCAAGACTGCTCTGTCCACACAAGGTAAAGAAGACAGCCACAGTGGTCAGCCATGAGAAAACCTCACTTAAAGCCCCAAATCCTTGGGCTGCAATTTCTTAACCAGGTAGAAAACCCAATACACGCATACGCAGGACCACTAAGTGTCACTCTATGTGCTCAGTGCAACGACATCGCTCTATGCACCTGGTCAGTGACCCAACAGCCCCCAAATGTTAGTGATGTTTCTTCCTGCTTTTACTAAGGGGGAAAGACCCGACCGAGCAGGGCTGTGAAGCCTGTCCTAGATCCCATGGCTGGGAGGGGGCAGGGCCAGAGTCCAAACCCAGGAGCAGAGGTGCATTCCCAAGTCCCTAACCCTAACCCTCTGCGATGGTGTTTGGGGTGGGAGATGATCTTCCTTCTTTTTTTTTTTTTTTTTGGTACTGGGGATTGAACCCAGGGGCATTCTACCTCCGAGCTACACCCCCAGCCCTATTTTTTATTCTTTATTTTCAAACAGAGTCTCTCTAAGTTGCGGGGGGCCTCACTAAGTAGCTGAGGCTGGCCGCGAACCCAGATCCTCCCGTCTCAACCTCCCAAGGACTGAGATTACAAGTGTGCACCACCACGCCTGGCTTGATTTTCCTTCTTGAAAAGGGAGGTAGCTCGAGCTGTGAAGCCAGCTCATTAGCATCTGTCAATCAGAGTAAGCAGGTTTCAAAGAATCAGGCCCCATTCATGAAAAGGTATTGCGTTCTGGTGGCACCTGCTCAGTAGATGTTCACAGGCAGCTCTCGTGTTGCTGTGTGCCAAGTGCCAAGCGACATAGTCTGGGGCAGGGGACAGGGTGAGGGGCCGGGAGAGCCCGACAGTGATGAAGCTGGCAGGGGGCATGGGGTGGGTGGTGCTGACCTAGCCTGTGCATCAAAGAAGGCTTCGGGAAGGAGGTGAGAGAAAGCAGGATTGGAAGGCATCAGTAGGCACCATCTAGGCGTTTCATGGACCAAGCACGAGTAGGCACACAGTGCAGACATTTTTAGGAGGGGAGCATGAGCCGGAGACAGACAAGGACATAGGTAGTGTGCCGGGTTCAGTGAGGGGTCAGCTAGGGATCAGGAGTGACGTGCAGGGTTCAGTGAGGGGCCAGCCAGGCTGGAGCACAGGACCTGGGCACAGGGGCAGCCATGGAGCCGGGGAGCGAGGCAGGGCCCCTCGAATTTAAGGCCTCCGGCCATGCTAAGATGGGGTGTTTCACCCCAATGGTGGGAGGAGCCAAGGAAGACCTTTGACCTGGGCACTGACATGATGAGATTCGCTGGGAGGGTGACTCAGATTTTGGGGTGGATAACATTACTGTTCAGCTCACTGAGGCAGGGTGGGCTGGGTCAGGATGGGGCCGGGTATTGCGTTTGAGCAGCCTGGGGATGGCCCAAGGGAAGCAAGCCTCCCTGGTGGGTCAAGTGACACATGGCTCTGGTGCCTAGAAGGGAGGTCTGGGTCGTGGCCAGGTGTGGGAACCTGAGGAGAGGGTGTGCTCATCCAGGGAGAGGGTGGAGGGAAAAGAGGAGAGGGCCAGCGATGGGATTCTAAGCCGCACCAACATTTCAGGGATGGATAGAGGAACAGGGGCCTCGGAAAGGTGCAAAAATGTTCTCACCTGCTGCTAGCTTCTTGGTACATTTTAAAATTAAGACCATTCTATGAAAAAGGAGCTCTAGGGCTAATCTGGAGAGGATCCAGGTGTCTGGGATTGACAGTCGTCCTGGGCCCAGCGATGTACAATGTCACAGTCCCCTTCCTAGCTGGGAAAGGCCAAGCTACCCGGTGCATGTCGGACTTTCTCTTTCTATAGCAATTCTAGCCAGAAAGTGTGTCCCGAACATGTGTGCCTTCACTGCCAGTTACAGCAGTCACTCTGGGGACCTTGGGGGACGTTCTATTCAGCTACTGTGAAGTCCTAGGAAATAAGTCGGGCCACTGGTGTCCAACAAGCTCCCAGTGGCCACTTGTGGATTGAGTTTGGAGCTTGATCTCAGGGCTTGTGTTTCTCAGCTACATACGCCCAGCCTCCCCATCAATAAAAACTGTTCTAATTCCCCAGTGAGCTCAAGACCTCTTATGTGAGGTTCTTAAAGCACGTGAAATTCGTGACAGAATCCCACATGGAGACAATTTTTACAATCCCCAAGCCTGTTATGGGTGCTTGGGGACAGTGACTTCAAGATTAGAGTGATGGGGAAAATGTCACATTCTACACGGCCATGCCCGCCCCCCAGTGGAGGGCAGTGGACAGAGGGGCAAAGGCACAGGCTGTGCGGCTGCCCCTGAGAGGAGAGCTCTGCCCACTCACCCCAAAGGCTGTGTGCGATGGGGTAGGTTTTCATGTAAATGAATGCAGCCATCCCTGGAGAGACTTCCATGGTGAAACAGACCACTCTTGGTGTTGCCTGTGGCTAGCACTGAATACCACAGGCTGGGTGATTTATAGAGAACTGAGGTTTATTCTGCTCAGCGTTCTGGAGGCGGGGAAGCCCAGGAGTACGGCACCAACATCTGTTTGGCATCTGGTGAAGGGCATCACTGGTGAGACAGAGCGAGCCATCCAGAGATCACCTGTGAAGCCAGTCACCTCCCAAAAGTCCTACCTCTCAACACCATGGCACTGGGATCCGAGTTCCCACGCATGAACTTTAGGGGGACACAGTGACCACCTGCCACACGTGACTTCCAAGGGCACTCTGGTGGCACCTCGACCTGATCCGCCATCAAACCCACCAAGAGCGAGTTGTATGAAATGTGATTTTGTTCAGGTCCATAGGAGGACAAGGATAGGATACGTGTTTCTCCTCCATTTATGGAGTCAGTGACCCAGAAGCGTCCATCTCTGGAGGGGGGGCAGAGAAAGAAAGTGGGTGTTCTCTGTAGGTTCTATGCAGGAGTTAGATTGAAGGGAAGGTATGCACTCACAGTGCCATGAATGGGCTTTAAAAACACAGTGGGAAGCCGGGTGTGATGGTGCACGCTTGTAATCCCAGTACTTGGGAGGCTGAGACCAGAGGATCGCAAGTTCGCGGCCAGCCTCAGCTACTTAGTGAGTCCTTCCACAACTTAGTGAAACCCTGTTTCAAAATAAAACATAAAAATAGGGCTGGGGGTGTAGCTCAGAGATAGAATGTCCCTGGGTTCAATCCCCCCCCAAAAAAAAGAAATAAAAGAAAAGCCACAGTGGTGAGGAAAAAAGGGAAGAGACCCAAAGAGATGCGTAACCTAATGCCAGCTACGTCAACTAAAATGCCCAAGTACAACACAATACAACAATATACAACCACACGTGTCAAGGGAACTCATTCCAGTGGTCACCTGTGGTGGGGGGTGATGAATGGAAATAAAGGGAATTGACTTATCAGTGGCTCAATCAAGAGAGGGTGTTGTGCAGACCCAAGATGGCTCACACTGTGGACTTAGGAGTGGGTTCGCTCACCTCTCAGCTGAGATTTTAAAGATGGTGCACTTGTGGGTCCGCGTGTGTGGGTTTGGCCAACGTACTTTTGATTTCAGCTGGCATTTTCTTTCAGGAGGTTGGCCTGGGAGGTTCCCTTTGCATCCAGGATGATCCTGTCTAACTCCACGGCTGTGACGCCCTTCCTGACCACGCTGTGGCAGGAGACAGCTCAGCAGGGCAGCAACGCCTCTGGCCTGGCCCGCCGGGGTCCCCTCCGTGACGACAGCCAGCTGGCAGCGCTCTACATCCTCATGGTGCTGGGCTTCTTCGGTTTCTTCACCCTGGGCATCATGCTGAGCTACATCCGCTCCAAGAAGCTGGAGCACTCCCATGACCCGTACAACATGTACATCGAGTCAGACTCCTGGCAGGAGAAGGACAAGGCGTTCTTCCAGGCCCGGGTGCTGGAGAGCTACCGAGCGTCTTATGTCATTGAAAACCAGCTGGCTGTGGAACAACCCAACACGCACCTTCCTGAGCTGCAGCCCTCAGCATGAGCCCCACAGCCCCACACGGCATTCTGGTTTTTCTAATCACACACCTCTCGTAGTCATTATTGGATGGGTACCATTGGATTTCTTTGGCTATTTTAAGGGTGCAGGGTGGATTGATCATACTATTTTTTTCTAAAATCACGTCACTTCTGTAATAGACCGTCAGTTGTTCCCTAGCATCTTCCCCTGCATTGTTAAATCGAGCAGAGTCTCTGACAATGTGGACTCCATGAACATGGGCTGCCTTCTCCCACACTCCCCCGCAGCTGGCAACACCCCATGACTACGTTCTGGCCAGTAGAAGCAGAGGCAATGAGTGTGATTTCCAAGCAATCCTTGAGGAGGAAAAGACATGCCCCCTATTTCCCTTGTCCCCCTCCCCATTGGCTGGAACCCAGAGAAGTGGTGAGAAGCTTTGTCTGGGAAGGAGTGTGTACTCTCAGATGACAGAACAAGGGTCTGGGGCTGGGACAGGGCCTGGAGCACTAGCTCCTCACCTCCACAGGAAAGAGGACTTCACTCTTCCCTTCACCACTGCTACCTTGGTTTCTTTTAAGGCAGGAGAGTCAGCTGTGTGTGGTGGCGCACGCCTGTAATCCCAGTACTTGGGAGGCTGAGACAGGAGGATCACAGCTTTAAGGCCAGCCTCAGCAATTTAGTGAGACCCTGTTTCAAAATACAAAAAAAAAAAAAATAGGGCTGGGGGTGTAGCTCAGATGTAGAATGCCCCTGGGTTCAATCCCCAGTAAAACACACATGTGCGCGCGCGCATGCGCGCGCGCGCGCACACACACACACACACACACACACACACACACACACACACACAGACAACCAGCAGCATTAGAAACCTTCCTAATGTCCCTACTGCAGCCAAAGCCATATTCCCATATTTGTCACAAGCTCAGTACCCCTTCTGCTCTTGTCACGTATGTGCTCAAAGCTGTGGTTCCGTCCTCCTCCTGCCCTCCCGTCTCCCCCTCCTCCCTTACACAATCCACCCTTCACACATCTCTCTCCCAAAGACACAGACACTCATGATCATGTATAGACATACATGCTCATATACATACACACACATGCTCATATGCCCAGACACATGCTTTCCATGTACACGTCTCAATGTAGAAGGAACTTGCTTCCTATAGGACTAGATAACGGATGGAAAATGTCCCCCTTAGAATCTATCCCAAAGCCAAGATGCTCAGTGACCATCCTAGGGAGAGGGGTGCACCCACCACCCCAAAGAGCCCCGGGAAGGGGTGAGTGTGGGCCCTGGTAGCACATGGGGCCAAGGTGGCAGGACCTTTGGAGGTGAAATGCCTGTTTCATGGCCCCCCCAAAAGATATGTTGACATCCTAACTCCTGGTTCTTGTGAAACTGGTCTTATTTGGAAAGGTCAGTTTCCAACAGTTGAGCCAGTTAAGATGAGGTCACTGGAGTGGGCCCTAATCTGATATGACTGGTGTCCTTAGAAGAAGAGGGCAATTTAGACACAGGCTCAGGGAGAATTTCGCCAGGGATGACAGAGTTAGAGACAGGAACGATACTGCTAAAAGCCAAGGGCCACCAAGGATTGATGGTCCCCGCCAGGAGCTGGGGAGATGGGAGGAAGGTTTCTGAGGAAGCCAGACCCTGCACACACCTGGGTTTCAGGCTACTGGCCTCCAGAGATGTGAGGCGAAGCCTGTCTACAGTCCAGGCCCCAGCCGGGCCACTTTGCTATGGAAACCCTCACCCTCTGCACTCTTCCCTGCAGACAAGGGGTGGGTGTGGGCTGGGGTTGGAGGAGGTGGTACCTGGAGGAGCTGCTCATCATGGGCAGATAAAGGCCTCTGCTAGTGCCACTTGTCCTGAGGACTTCACACAGAGCAGCCCTCCTGGGTGCCAGCCTTCCCCAGCTGCCCCTTGCAGCGACAGGGCCCTCTGCAACAACACATCCTGAAATCTCACTTGCCTGGGTATTCCTGGAGAGTATGGAATGCTTAAATAAAACATCACTTTTAAAATCCTGTAGCTGCAAATGTAGCTCAGTGGTAGAGCACTTGCCTAGCAGGTATAAGGCCCTGGGTTCAATCCCCAGCATTACATACACACACAAAAAAATCCTGTAATGTAAATGAAAAGCAGCCCATAAGCATCAATGACCTTCCTCAAATCAACAAATTTGGCCCAGTTGGATTCTAGCCCTCATGTCCCATACTAAGCAGTGACCCCTCTGTGTGTGCTTGGGGGCATCTTGGGGACAGAGTCCTGGTATGGGTCAACCTCCGAGTCACTGCAGTCCTCAAGATCAGTGACTCTTTGGGTCCCAGAGTCCCTAGGAAGTCCAAAGAAAGCTCAGATTCTCCTCCACCCCAAGACGCACCGACCTTCTCAGGGGATTGTGGGCCACTGGAGTCCAGATACGGCTGCAGACACCTCATGGCCCCTGTGCGAGCCAGACCCTGCTTCAGACAGACCCACACTGCCCAGACTGAAGGAAAGATGTTTGGAGAAGGACCCAGCACGCTTGCGACTGGCAATGTGATCCCCGTGATGCCCGGCGGGTACACGCTGACCTTGATGTCCAGACACACAGACGGGCCCTTATCATAGTTCACTTTCCCCATTGAGATTCCCGTGCCTTTTAAGGCAGGGGGAGATCCGGGAGCTTTAGTCCTCCCTGCTGTTGAAGGACGGGTGTCCCACCTACTTCTCCTACCCCAGACCTCTTTTCTCTACCTCCCCCCTTCCCCTCCCCCTCAGCTTTAAAGGGAGGGAGAAAGGTGAAGACAGAGGAATGGAGCCACACATTTTCAAATGCTTGTTACCAAATTTTTAAATTTTGATTTCACATACATGGAGGGCTTGCTATATGCCAGGCGCTATTCTCAGCTCTTTCAACTAAAATCTCCATTAATATTTTGCATGTACTATTATGTGTTCATTGGCTGGAAGAACCATGCTTTTTGCTGTATTAATAAGATTTTTTAAAAAATTAAAGCCTGTTATATCATGATCTGGTGTGTGTTCTCTTAGCATTACTAGAACACTTTTAGATGATGGATAACTGTTTTGGAGGGGCTCTGATGAGGCAGCCACCAGAGACTTGGAAATAAAGAAAATGAGATGGCCAGTGGATAGTTAAATCCACCATCAACATACAGATTGAGAGACCTGGGCCCCTCAGGGCCTGCAGACAGAAAGCAAAGAAGCAAAGCCCCACTAGGGGGCGGTGGCGAACTCCTCCCAGAGGAATGCGGAAGTTCGCAGCTCCACTTCCGGCCTTCTCAGCCAATGGGAAATGCGTGCGGTCTTGATGGACTTCTGCATTTTGTAAGAGGAGCTGTGAAACTTGCTTTTTTACCTGTTGGCGACTAATTTAATTTTTAAAAATTACATAAACCAAACAAAATACGAGCTTGAGCTGGATTCTGCCCCAAGACCACCAATGAACAATCTCTGTTTTAAAGAGGAAGTATAGCTCCCAGCCTGCCCCAAGCCACACCTGATACAAGGCGCAATGGAATGGCTGTGATTTGTCCTCCAAGGGTTCAAGTGTTGGAGGTGGTGTCCTCGGGGTGGTGGTGTTGAAGTGGTGGAGTCTTTAAGAGGTGGGACAGCAGAAGGTTTGTTAGATCGTTGGAGGCGCTCTTCTTAGAAGGGATTGATGTAGTTCTCTCATGGGACCCTAGTTAGGAATTCCCTAGAGAGGAGTTATTATAAAAGATCACATCTGGCCCCTTCACAACTGTGAGTTAAATAAAGCTGGTTTTTTTTTTTGGCCCATTACCCAACCTCGGGTACTTTATTATAGCAACAGAAAACAGACTAATACGGAACACATAAACAGAGTCAGAGAGGGACCCTGCCCAGCCATGGTGCCAGCAATAGACACTTCCCCAAGTACGGTCCTAGACCATAGGACCGTTAGGTCCCAGCCCTGTGATGAAATGCTGTATCAGGTCCTCACCTGATGCTGTGGGAACAGCCCATTCATCTGACCCTCCCATTCAGCCGCCTGGCCCCTCACAGTCACTGGAGGTGAGGGCATTACAAGTCTGACTTCGCTCCCGCGGAGACTAGCTATTGGGAGGCACCGTGGAAAGGTAGATCTGCCCTATACGTGGATGAATTAAGCTTGTGAGCCTCCCACAGGACCAGGGTGACCTGGACTGGTATGAGCCAGTCATCCCCCCTCACCTCCCCAAGACACCTGGGCCTGGCTGGGGAGTGACTTTAAACTTCTTCAGCATAGATATGCTGTGTGCAACTCCCTGGACAGTTGGCTTTGAAGAGCCCCATGGAGGTTAACTAGATACCAGTGGGGGAAACTGAGGCCAGGCAAGTTCAAGGACACACCCAAGGTCGCTGGTTGTTTAAAGGAGGTAAACTCCAGCCTTCACCCTCCTCCAGCTGCCTTATCATGGCAAGGACTCTTGGACGCAGCAGGAGCAGCAGCATCTACCTTGGCCAGGTCATCACTGCCGGCCACAAGCACAAAGACATAGTGAACATTACAGGGTCTGTGAATTTGCTGATTTTATTTTTCCATCTACACTGATTCAAGGCGATGATGTTTTAATGAGCTATCAGGCAGTTTATGCTCAAAAACGATCCTAAAATCCTCTGTACTGTAAATCCAGATGTCTGTTTAGAGAAATAAAGAGTAATTCAGCCTATGAAACCGGGTCATTACAATACAAAACAAAACAAGAAAAGCAGATTGAGCCACGAAGGAGCTATAGAGTAAATGATGAGACAACAATTTGAAATCCTGCCTTTGCACTCGCCTCTGAACTTGGGTCCCCTCGGGTCAGTATCATTATTCAGTAACAGCCACTACAAGAGTTAGCAATCAGGTGGCAGGCCAAGAGACTGCTATGAATTCCACAACTCAGCATCTCTAAGCAAGGCCATGTGAATGCCGAAGAAGGCATTATCTTAAATCCACATCAGTGGGCGACTTCTCTCTGGGCACAAGTGAGACATAAATACCAAATCAGGCTCAGGGAGATTAGCAAGGCTAGGAGGGATTGAGAACCAAAGAAAAGCGCATAAGCTATGGATAGAGTCATAAGGATTGGCAGGTTAAGTATTCAGGCACTGGACACAAACAACTCTAAATGCAAAAAGAGACAGAGTTAGAGCAATTGGCCTCACAAGGGCATTGGTCCCTATGTCTCCCTGGGGTCAGTAAAGCAATAGCCAAGTATAGCACAGATATTTCCCAAAATAGTTGATTATGTCTGTCTGGCTGCCTGTACATAGAAGGATTTCTGGGTGCGGCTGCCCCCTCGTGGTCACATTGAGGATATGTCTCTGTGCACAGGGAATTCTGAGCAGGCGGCAAGTGGGCAGGTGCCTGGGTGGGGCAGGCTTCAGACACCCCTGAGAGGCTGCGCTTCTGTCCAGCCATCAAGTGCAAGGAGGCAGGATCCGCCCTGCATGCTGCTATGAAATGGGAGGCTGAATGCTCAGGAAGAGAGAAGCATTCTTCTCCAAATGCAGCCAGGCCCCTTCTCTGAGCAGGGCCCTGGACTTACAGCTCAGAATTCTTGAAGAGCTGCTGGGTCGCCTTCTGCTTTCCTTTGTGATGGAATCCGCTCATCCCCCTCCTCCTTTCCAGCTCTTGGGAAATAATCTGTCACCCAGACCTAGGTCCCTTGGAGTTCCCGGCCTGTGAGCATTCATGCTATGTGTAAGAGAATGAATTCCGCACCTGGATCACTCTGGGAGACAGCTGTTGGTGTTTTGTTTTGTTTTGTTTTGTTTTGTTTTGTTTTGTTTTGTTTTGTTTTGTTTTGTTTTGTTTTTACCACCTTCTCCCTGTCGGTAAGGCAGGGATTCCCAGCCCAGGATTCCGGGGGTGGCCAAGTATTCGACATTCAACATTGAACACAGGAGATCCACGGTGATTTATTAGTCATGTGCGCTCACAGCCCAGGCCCTGGCGCACAGTGGGAACACACAGTGGTTACACTCAGGAGTGGGATGAACAGCAGGGATGGTGGGAGGCGGGCCTTGTAGTCACACAGGGCATGGGGACCCTGGTTCCTGCAGGAGGATACCACTGGAATGACTCCACTGACTGGCTGGGAACTGAAGCCAGTTCAGGCAGGAGCTGTGCCTGGTCCCATGATAAGAAAGGTGAATGGCGGGGAATCTCATCTGCAGGAACAGAAGTGGGGCACTCAAAGGCCCCTCAGTTCTCAATGTCAAGTCGCCGTGTGATACTGGGCCTAAATTTCAGCCCTCACACCCCTGCAGGTGTGTTGGCTAGGCGGGTTGCACACTGAGTCCGGGAGTGTGTCGGGGGAAGGGGATGCAGCCGCTCCGCCCTAGCTGAGCCCTGGGCTCTAGGGCAGGTTCCTTCTGCCAGCACCTGGCGGCTCCCGGCATCCCTTGGCTTGTGGCTACATCATTCTAACCTCCGCTTCATCTTTAGGTGGCCTTCTGTCCCATGTGTCTCTATGCTCGTTACTTAGATGGTACTTTTTAAATTTTCTTCTTTTTTTTTTTTAGTTAGGGTCTCACTAACTTACCCAGGCTGGCCTTGAACTTGTGATCCTCCTGCCTCTGCCTCCCATGTAGCTGGGACTGAGGTGTGTGCCACCATGCCCAACTTTTATGTCCTTTTCTGTTTCTTAGAAGATCCATGTCATTGAATTTGGGGCCAATAATCCAGAATTGTCTCATCTTGATCCTTATCTTATATTTGCAGTGAACCTATTACCAAACAAGGCCACTTCCTGAAGTTCTGGGTGACATGAATTTGGGGGGGCAGGGTGGCGCTATAAGCCTACTCTAACTACAGTGATTAGCGTCCCAGGGTTTGGAAAAGTGTCTGGCACTTAATAAGAGCGTGATACATGTTTGAGATTAGCTGTTCTCACCCAATGAAAGTCACTACTAAGAATCCAACCGTGGCTTTCTCAAGTGACATCGTCACCGTGCACTCTCATCCCCGACAACAATGTGCCATGTCGTTAGCTTATGATTCAGGGTGGGCTCAGGAAAACAGAAACCCCGCTCTTCATTGTAACAGAGGAATTAGTAGAAGACTCGGTCAAGCAGGTGCGTTGAAGAACCCAAGAGTCTCAAAGAGGAGCTTTTACAGGAGTCACTCTGACAGCAGAAGGAGGTGGTGGGGTCTTGTCACCTGTCACTTGCCCTGGAAATCCTCACACAGGCTGCCTGAAGCAGGCATAAGAAATTGTGGATGTGGGGCTGACGTGTAAACTAAGCCATGCGAGTTTCCCCCAGAGGGAAGAGGCTGCCTTCCAAGGCTCTGCTGAACACATTCTAAACATCTTTTGTTTTTTTTTTTTTTTGATGCTGGGGATTGAACCCAGGGGCATTCTACCATCGACCTACACCCCCAGCCCTTTTTAATTTTTTATTTTGAAACAGGGTCTCACTAAGTTACTGAGGGTGTCACTAAGCTGCTGAGGCTGGCCTCGAACCTGCGATCCTCCTATCTCAACTTCCCAAGTACTGGGATTATAGGCGTGTGGCATCACACCTAGCTGAATAGACTCTGGATCAAAGCTTGCTGCCCATTTTACCTTAGAGAGTGGCCTTTCTGATATTTTCGGGGAAGTGAGCGAATAAGGGAAAGGAAAACTCTAGAGTCTCGGCTACTAAAGCAAGTACCCGAGAGCTGGCAGGACCGGACTCTCCCAGTCAGGAGTTTCTGAATGGATGGAGAAGCTGAGGCCGTGCATTTGAGAGCTGACCCTGTATTAACAAACAAACAGAAAGTGGGAAAGACAGGTCCCTTAATCTGCTTGTAATGCTATAACACACGACCACAGCCTGGGTGGTTTATAAACAACAGATGTAGCCGGGCGTGGTGGCACACGCTTGTAATCCCAGTACTTGGGAGGCTGAGACCGGAGGATCCGGGTTCGCGGCCAGCCTCAGCTACTTAGTGAGGCCCTCCGCAATTTAGCAAGACCTGTTTCAAAATAAAGAATAAAAATTAGGGCTGGGGGTGTAGCTCAGAGATAGAATGCCCCTGGGTTCAATCCCTGGTAAAATAAATAAATAAATAAATAAATAAATAAATAAATATCAGATGTGCTTCTCACAGATGTGGAGGCTGGAGGCCGAAGGTCAGTGTGCGGGCAGGCAGGTTTAGTGATGGGGAGGGGCTACACCCTGTGTCACCGATGTCTTCTCATTGTGTCTGTGCCCTCTTGTATTAGGGCACTGGTCCCATTCGGGAGCCTCTGGCCTCCTGGCCTCGGCGCCTCTTCACACTGTCTCCTTGGGTGAGGCTCTCAGTGTATGAATCTGCAGACACTTGGCCTGACGCACACGGCGCCACCAGGAAGGAGGGAGGTTCACGCTGCCACGTTCGGAGGATGTGAGGCAGAAGGTGTGTTTTCTGTGTGTGTGTGTGTGTGTGTGTGTGTGTGCGCGCGCGCAGGTTCATGGGATCTTTGAGAGAAGTTGGAACGAGGGAGGACGTTTTGCTTTTGTTTTGTGTTGCTTTTGATCCGGTTTTGGGTGATTTCATGCCCTGAAGCAGAGCAGGCATTTAAAAGGTTAACACAGGCTGCTTCCCATCTTCCCAGCCTGGTTGGCATGTAACAAAGATAAGATGAAGGCCAACACTAAGAAAGTTGCAAACCCTAAAACTTAGAAGGCCATGGAAGAGCTTTAAAAAAAAAGGTATCCCCTCACGTAGATGCTGACAAAGTGGGTCTATTGGCCTGGGAACTTAGCAACCCAGATAAGGAAGACCAGACAGGACAAACCCTGCTTAAGATCCGGGGGTCCAGGGGGCGGCTGCACTCTGCTCCATTGCATTCTCCTCGGAGGCCTGATGCTTCTCTCTCTCCCTCTCTCTTCCTCTCTCCCCTCTCCCCGTTTGAGACATGGCACCGTTACTCTTGCTTTTATAATAAATCTTTTTTTGTGTGTGTGGTACTGGGGATGGAACCCAGGGGCGTTCTACCTCTCAGCTACACTCCCAGCCCTATTTTTTATTCTTTTATTTTGAAACGGGTCTCACTAAGTTGCTGAGGCTGGTCATGAACCTACGATCCGCCTGTCTCAGCCTCCCAAGTACTGGGATTACTAGCGTGTGCCATCATGCCCAGCTTACAATAAATCTTTTTTTTTTTTTTTTACCCTGCGCTAAATTCCAACTGCTTGTCCTGTCCTGGCTCTTTATTTCCCGGTTCATGACATCTGTCTGGGCTAAGGAAAAGATCTCACAGTGACCACCAAAACTGTAACACTTTTGCTTTTTTTGTGGTACTGGGGATTGAACCCAGGGGCATTCTACCCCCAAGCTACACCCCTAGCCCTAGTTTTTATACTTTATTTTGAAACAGGGTCCCACTAAGTTGCAGAGGGCCTCACTAAGTAGCTGAGGCTGGCCGTGAACCTGCGATTGTCCTGTCTCAGCCTCCCAAGTACTGGGATTACAAGCGTGCACCACCACGTCCAGCTTGCTTTTGTTTTTTAGGTATCCTCCATCAATATCTCATTTGAACGTTATTATGTCGTGTGCATGTATCGAAATAGCACATTTTCTGTGTTTTGATGCAGCCTAATGAGGATGGAAATATTTGGTGACTGTGCATTTTGAGCATATTTCTTGGATCAAAGGCTTTGGGGCCTTCTGAAGCACTGAGGTATTCAGTGTGTGACACGCGTGCACACACACACTCACACATGCAGCTCGTGGAGGTTATGCATGTACTTATGTCACAGGTGTCTGGACACCAGCAAACAGCAGCCATTGACTTTGTGTATGTCCCACAGCCCAACTGTCCTCAACTCCAGGGACAGAAACTGGAGGTGCGGTCTCATTGAACTTTGGAGACAGGAACGAACATTCTCAACACAGGGTCTGGCAAACATAGCCTGCCAATCAAGTCTGGCACACAGACCATTCTTTGTTTTTCTTCTTATCTTTTTAAATTAAGACTTTTTTTAGAGCAGTTCTAGGCTCACAGTGAAATGGAGAGGATATAGAGATGGCATATACTCACTCCTCCCCCCCACACATAACTTCTCCTTTTATCAACATCTCCCATCAAAGTACATTTGCTACAATTGATAAACTAAACTGACATATCATAATCACTAAAGTCCATGGTTTACAATAGGGTTCAGTCTCGGCAGTCCACATTTTATGGGTTTGGACACATGTAGTACACATATCTACCATTAAAATACCATACAGAAAGCTGGGCATGGTGGCGTATGCTTGCAATCCCAGTACTGGGGAGGCTGAGACAGGAGGATCGCAGGTTCAAGGACAGCCTTGGCAAGTAGTGAGACTCTCGTATAAAACAGGGCTGGAGACGGGCGTGGTGCCGCACGCTTGTAATCCCAGTACTTGGAAAGCTGAGACCGGAGGATCTGGGTTCGCGGCCAGCCTCAGCTACTTAGTGAGGCCCTCCGCAACCTCGTGAGACCCAGTTTCAAAATAAAGTATAAAAAATAGGGCTGGGGGTGTAGTTTGGAGGTAGAACGCCCCTGGGTTCAATCCCCGGTACCACACACACACAAAAAAAAACAGGGCTGGGGGTGTAGCTCGGAGAGAGAATATCCTTGGGTTCAATCCCCAGAACCACACACACACACACACACACACACACACACACACACACACAAATGATACAGAATGGTTTCTATGATCTCAAAGTGCTCTGTGATCCACCAATCCATCCCTCCCTCTTACCCTCAATCCTTTGCGACCACCAATCTTTGTGTTGTCCCCATAGTTTTGCCTTTTCCAGAAAGTCATATAGTTAGAATCATGGAGTATCTGGCCTTTTTGGATAAGCTTCTTTCACTGAGGAATATCCATTTCAGGTTCCTCCATGTCTTTTCCCAGTTTGATAAAGCTCATGTCTTTTTTTTTTTTTTTGCGATACTGGGGATTGAACCCAGGGGCATTCTACCTCTGGGCTATACCCCCGGCCCTATTTTTTATTCTTTTATTTGGAAACAGGGTCTCACTGAATTGCAGAGGGCCTCACACTAAGTAGCTGAGGCTGGCTGTGAACTGGCAGTCCTCCTGTCTCCGCCTCCCAAGTACTGGGATTACAAGCGTGCGCCACCACGCCCGGCTCTCATGCCTTTTTTAAGAGCTGAATAATATTCCATTATCTGAATGTACCACCATTGATTTATCTGTTCACCTACTCAAAAGGACATTTCGGTTGCTCCCAAGTTTCCACAATTATGAATAAGGCTGTGGTAATCATTCCTGTGCAGGTTTTCATGTGAACATAAGTTTCAAGTTTCTTTGGGTAAACACCAAAAGCACAATTTGTAGATCAAATGGCAAAAGTATATTTAATTTTGTAAGAAACCACCAAACTGTCTCCCCCTGAGGCTGCTCCGTTTTGCACTCCCACCAGCAATGAATGAGAATTCCTGTCGCTCCACATCCCCACTTCATCTAGTGTCATCAGCATTGTGGATTGGGGCTGTTCTAATAGGTAAGTAGCCTGACACGTATTTTTGTAAATAAAATCTAATTGAGACATAGACTCACCCATTCCTTTACATATAGCCTAAGGCTGCATTTATGCTAAGGCAATGTTGAGTCCTTAAAACAGAAATCTCATGGACTACAAATCCAAAAACATCTACTATCTAGCCCTTTGTATAAAATAAGTATGCTAACCCCTTTTTGAGAGCTGTCCTGAATTTTGGGGCTACCTGGCAAACTTGGGATCATTGAGTCCACAGTGGCTTTGCGGGTGCAGGTTTGGGGGAACCACGAGCCACAGATGACCGGCATGGTGGGGACTCAGACTGAGACAGGCCCTGACTGAACAGGTCTTATAGCTCTTTAGAGGAATTCCGTTTATTAAGCATAGAATATCAGAATTTGTTTTTTTAAGCTAACCAATAATTATCATTAGTTAAAATTATGCACTTTAATTTATTATTGCTTTTGTGTGCAATTTCTTTTTTATATGTGTGTGTAAAAGCCACATATTTAGCTATTCTTAGCTAGAAAACATGACGGCACCAGCATGGCTGTCTCAACAGCGCCCTCTATTGAAAAATCTTTGGGCTGGACTCCTAGGAAATCCATCTGTGGCAGCTTTGCCTGTGCGTCTTGGTTGTTATAGCAGAGTCTCACCACGCGGGGGCAGAGCGTCCATGCGTACCACGTAGCCTTGGTCCCAGTCTCTGACTTCAGGAGCTCTCCAGGGAGCACTTGCAGAGACCAGTCAGTGTTCTGGTGATTTTAGCATCACAGAAGATACAAAGGCTTTTTCTTTTTCCTTCTTTTTTTTTTTAAGACAGGGCAATCTGAACGTGCAGTTTACTTTGCTGTGTCTTGATTCTCCACAGGTTAGTTATTGCATCTAAAGCAGAAAGTGCCTGACACGTTGTCACAGTTCTTGGAAGTCAGTCATTATTACCCTTATCATTATTAAGGATAACTGGCATTATTAATATTTATAGCATACATAACTTCTGAGTTGCTAGCCTGTTTCTTAATGTTAAAAGCCTTTCAAATAATAAGAGATTTGAAGCAGTTTATTACATGTTGCCAGTGCTTACCCTCAGTTTATCATTTCTCTCTTGACTTTTTGATAGTATTTTGCTTTTGTTTTTGCTATGAAGAATTCTTTTTATGTATGTGTGGTACTGGGTATTGGACCCAGGGGCATTCTACCTCCAAGCTACATCCCTAGCCTTATTTTATTTTTTATTTGGAAACAGGGTTTCGCTAAGTTTCTGACAGCCTCACTAAGTTGCTGAGGCTGGCTTCAAACCTGTGATCCTCCTGTCTCAGCCTCCCAAGTCCTGGGATTACAGGCATGTGCCACCACACCCCGCACCATGAAGAAATTTTAAATTCTTATGTAGTTGGATTTGTCAGTCTTTTAAAAACTGATTTCTGACCTTTGTGTCATGCTTGGAAAAATTACCACAATCTGGAATTAGAAAAATAAATCTTTCAGGTTTGTTCTAGTTCTTTTATGACTTTTGTTAAATATGCAACATATTTATGGGATTTATTTCATCTATATTTCCACCTGTAATTTATTTTGGTGTAAGTAGAGATCCAGTTTTACTCTTTTTCCAGACATCTACCCATTGGTCTGATTTACTGAGATAACCCATCTTTTTTCTACTAATTTGAAATGTCCCATTTATTCATTTATTTATTTATTTATTTATTTGCGGTACTGGGGATTGAACCCAGGGGTGTTCTACCTCTGCGCTACACCCCCGGCCCTATTTTTTTATACTTTATTTTGAAACTGGGTCTCACGAAGTTGCGGAGGGCCTCACTAGGTAGAGAGAGAGAGAGACAGGGAGAGACAGAGAGAGAGAGACAGGGAGAGAGAGAGAGAGAGAGAGAGAGCGCTGAGGCTGGCCGCGAACCCGGATCCTCCGGTCTCTGCCTCCCAAAATACTGGGATTACAAGTGTGCGCCACCACGCCCGGCCCATTTATTTATATATTTATTTTCATGACTGTTTTAAGTCTGCTTCTGAACTTTATTCTATCCCATTGATCTGTCTGCTTATCTATCTATCAGGATCAGGCACTTTTAATTTCTGAGGCTTTATAATATTTGCTAACATTTTATAGCAACATTTTCTTTGGTTGCTTTTTTTCCGGAACGTTCTTGGATATTCTCAAATGTTCCGTTTTCCACATAAATTTTAGCACCAACTTATCGATGCTAATTTGAATGAGGCAAGGTTGTCAAACGTTAAATATTTAAATAAGAAATTGAACAATTTGTTTACCCATGCCTCTTGTCAGAAAAGAGGGAAACTACACAAAGTTATGTTGGAGAAAGCAGGGGAATCGATGTAAATATTTCAGCGGGGTAAACCAGCCTGGACCACAGCCTTTGGGGAAGTGGAGGTGACTTTTCCCGGGGCCCAGCAGCACCTCTGAAAGCCAGTGAGTTACCCATTCCTCTGTTAGAATAACCCACAGCAAGGGCAGTATGCAATAGGATGTCACCTGCTGGTCTCTGCAGCTGCAGGGGGGAGAAGGGACATTTCCTCCTTTTTATTGTGCTGCAATTTTGCTGTGATGTTTCAAGCCTAAAACCTGGACTTCTGCTCACTGGCACAGAGAGAAAGACGGGACTGAAAAGCACCAAATAGATCCCTGGAAAGGAAGAGAGCGAGGTCATTAGCAAACAGCATGGGCTCAGAGTGGTTGGCATTTAGTGGAGTTCTGGAAATCAAGACCAACAACAAAGCAAATAAAGCCTCTGTTGGTGTTTCCATTGGGATCATGCTAAATTGGTGGATAAATTGGGGGAGAATTGTCATCTTTATACAAGCGAGCCTCTCTATCCAAGAATAGGAAACATTTGCACTGAGTCAAATCTTCCCTTTTTTGCTCGTCTGTTTTTCACATTTTCTTGGTATGAATTTGTACATTTGTTGTGTGCTGTACATCCTGTGCATTAGGGTGTTTCCCTCTTCCCCCCTCCCATCTCCCTCAATTAGGTCGCCTTCTTTACTCATCTGAGGTTTTCTCCACCTTTGTCTGGAGTCCCTCCTATGCCCTATTCTCCCTAGCTTCTGCATATTAGGGAGAGCATCTGACTTTTCACTTTTTGTGACTGACTAATCTCACTAAGCATAATGTTCTCTAATTCCATCCATTTCCCTGCAAATGACATAATTTTGTTCTTGATGGCTGCATAAAATTCCATTGTGTACATATCCCATAGTTTTGTAATTCATTCATCTGTTGATGGTTATCTTGGCTGGTTCCATAGTTTGGCAATTGTGAATTGTGCAGCTATAAACATAGACACATATGCATTAGTCTGGTAATTTGGTTTCCATTCTTTTGGGTAGATGCCTAGAAGTGGTATTGCTGGGTCATATGGTAGGTTCATTCCCATTCTTCTGAGGATCCTCCACACTGTTTTCCAAAGCGTTTGCACTAATTTGCAATTCCACCAACAGTGTATTAGAGTTCCTACTTCTCCACATCCTCACCAGCATTTGTTATTGTTTGTACTTTTAATGATTGCCATTCTAATTGGGGTTAGGTGAAATCTCAGGGTAGTTTTCATTTGCATCTCTCTGTTAATGATGTCGAACATTTTTTCATACATTTATTAGCCATTTGTATTTCTTCTTTTGTGAAGTATGAACAATTCTTTCCTAATTCTTTTAATGCAGTGTTGGATCTATGGCCTAATATTGTATTTATAATATTTACATCTAAATTCATAAGTGAAGCTGGTTTGTGATTGCCTTGTATTATGGTGACTATCAGGCTATCAGATATAAAATTATAAAATATAGTTTTACTAGAAAAGCATGGATGATATTTTCCTTTCTCCCTGCTCTTTAGAGCAGTTCACATCACTGGAATTCCCCAACCAGCAAGGTTTAGTAGGATTTACTTTTGAAACCATTGGAGCCAAACACTTCTCCAGGTGGATCATTTAGTTTTTATTTTTATTTTTGGTACTGGAGATTGAACCCAAGGGGTACTCTACCACTGAGCTACACCCCCCCATCCTTTTAAAATTTTTAGAAATTTTGAAACATGGTCTTGTTAAGTTACCCTGCACTGGCCTAGAATCTGAGATCCTCCTGTCTTGGCCTTCCAAATACTGGGATTACAGCCGTCCACCATCATGCCCAGCATTCGCCAATATTTTCTGATTTTTGAAATTTCTTTTGGGGTCACTTTGGGTAATTTATATTTTCCTAGAAAACCATTCATTTTGTCTTTACACAGAATTGAGCAGAGGAATTGAAGGATCATTATTTGATTTCCTTCGTATCTATGGTTACTCCAGTCACAATTTTTATATCATGTGGTTTGTTCTTTCTCTTTATTTCTTTATTAGGGCAGCTAGTTGTTTACCCATTTTATTTCATCTCCCTGTCTCCCAGGAATCAGCTCTTATATGTATTATTTATGTTACTGTTTTTCTGGTTTCAAAATTCTGCTCTTATCATTTCCAGTTATTTTTAATCTGCTTTCTTTAGATTTATCTTTGTTATTCTTTCCCTAAACATCTGGAATTAGTGTCTAATTTCAAATTTTAAAGCAGCCTTATTGAGATATAATATGGTATTATAACATGTGTGAATGTTATGTTTACATCATAAAATGGGTATTTGTAATACCCATTTTAAGGATACGGTTAATGATTTTTAGTAAATTTACACAACTGTGAACTATCACCACTATTCAGTTCTAGAACATTTCCAGCAACCTCGAGAGTTCCCTCCCGCCTCTTTCCATCAATCTGGGCTCCCACTTCTGAACCCTGACAACCACTGATCTATGTTCTGTCTCCACAATTTTGCCTTTTCCAGAAATCCCATATAAATGTAATCATGCAATATGTAGTCTTTTGTGACTGGTTTCTTCCACTCAACATAATGCTTCCAAGGTTGGTGCAGATTTATTTCTGAATAATATTTCTTTGTAAGGATATACCCCATTTGTTTCTCCATTGGTTGTTTGGATTACTTCTGATGGTAGATGGTCGTTTGGATTACTTCTGAGTTGGGGATGTATGAATAGTACTGATGTGAATGTGATATGCAAGGATTTGCATTGGCATATATTTTTATTTTTTCTCAGGTAGATACATAGGAGTGGAATTGCTCAGTCAGAGGGTATGTATTTATCTAACTTTATAAGGAGTTGCCAAACTGTTTTCCAGAGTAGCTGTACTGTCTAACAACCCCTCCAGCAATGGATGAGAGTCCGTTTTTCCACAGTCTGGCCAGCACTCACTATTGCTTGTTTTTCATTAAACATGTTAGTGGGTGTGTGCTGATATGCCCTGTGGTTTTGATTTGCATTCCCTTAATGACTAATGATGTTGAGCATCCTCCCATGTGCTTCTTGATTTTTTTTTTTTTTTTTTTTTTTTTTTTTT
>PVJS01023235.1:0-29815 GCA_004027185.1 Glis glis | reverse complement strand
AGACTGTGAAATTATTAGAAGAAGCCATAGGTCCAACACTCCATCATATAGGCACAGGTAGAAACTTCCTCAACAAGACCTCCAAAACACAGGAAATTAAAACAAGAATTAATAAGTGGGATAGCATTAAACTACAAAGCTTCTGCTCATCAAAGGAAACCATCAAGAGCTTAAAGAGAAAGCCTACGGAATGGGAAAAAATCTTTGCAAGCTATCCCTCTGACAGAGGTCTAATATCTAGGATATACAAAGAACTTAAAAGACTTTACACTAAGAAAAACAAATAACCTGATCAAGAAGTGGGCAACTGAAATGAATAGACACTTCACGAAAGAAGAGATACAAATGGCCAATAGGTACATGAAAAAATGTTCAATATCATTAGCAATCAGGGAGATGCAAATCAAAACTACTCTAAGATTTCATCTGACCCCAATCAGAATGGCAAGCATTAAGAAGTCAAACAACAACAAATGTTGGCGAGGATGTGGGGAAATTGGGACTCTTCTACACTGTTGGTGGGATTGCAAACTAGTTCAACCACTGTGGAGATCAGTGTGGAGATTCCTCAGAAAACTTGGAATGGATCCACCATATGATCCGGCTATACCACTACTGGGTATCATACCAAAGGGATTGAAACTAGAAAACAACAGTAATATATGCATACCCATGTTCATAGCCGCACAATTCACAGTGGCCAAATTATGGAACCAACCTAGATGTCCATCAACAGATGAATGGATTACAAAATTATGGGAAATACACACAATGGAATTCTACTCAGCAATAAAGAAGAACAAAATAACAGCATTTGCAAGAAAATTGAAAGATCTGGAGAGCATTATGTTAAGTGAGATTAGCCAATCACAAAAAATGAAGGGTCATATGTTTTCATTAATATGCGCAACTTAGGGAGTAGTGGGGACACAAAAGGGCCTCCAATGACAATGGAGAACCCTCAGTGGTGCAAGGGAAGGGGTACAAGGGAAGGGGAAGGGTAAGAAAGTAGTGAATCCATGGAATTACTGTCATAAACAATGTGTATATATGAGATTATACCAACATCATTCTCAGTGCTACATGTGGGGAGGAGGCGGGGGGGAGGGACACCAAGAGCTGTTTGCATGTATGTTAACACCAAACTGATACTCATTGTGATGTGAGACTACAATGCACCAATAAAAACATAAAAAAATAATTCCCCAAATTAAAAACTTCTCATTAAATATATTGAGAATTTTGAAAAGGGGGAATGAGAGAGGAGCCCCTGGCTTTGTTCTTAAAACTATTTTTGGCTAGAAGCCAAATAAAAAGAAAGCTTCTTCACAGATGTAAGCAGCAGGCAGTTCAAAATATAAGACAACCCAGACATAAACAAGGCAGAGTTACCCCGGACAGCTCAGGAAAAACAAGATAATGGTTAATTGCTTGGTCTGCTTCTGTCATCATGCTTATACTAGGAAACACCATCTCATAAATACCTCTCCCCTCTCAACATTAGGTAACCAAATGTATAAAAGAGCTTGTATGTTCGGCGACCGGTGCTCAGACCTGAAGCATTGCTTACTGAGCCTTCAGTAGTGAATAAAGAAACCTGCTTCCAACTCCCGTCTCTGTCTCCTAACTTCAGGGACCTAATTTTCCTGCAACAAAGGAACTTGCCATAATGTCTAGTCCATTAGCAATGAACTGCGATGGATGGCAGGACTCAGTACATCAGAAGTATGACGGCTTAGAATGTAGGTACTTTGAAGGAAAGGAGGTTGGAAAGTCCTCAGAAGCAAGTTCTGTCTGATCTTCTCCTGCCCTCCTGTCTCCCTGGTAGTGAATCATAGAGATCAGAATTTTTCTTTCCTAGGGTAGGTTATAGAAACTAGATCCCTTCTGTCCTCTAAAGAAAACCATAAGACTAGACCATAAGACCCCCTTTCCACCTTTCTTCCTGCCCATGCCTGGGAGGAGATAAAGCCCCACAGAATCCCGATGGACAGCTCTTTCTGGGCCTCCCCTCAGTCTATTTCCCCTAAATCATTCCCTTTTGTTCAATCTTCTACACGGCTGTTCATTCTTCATGAAACTAAGCATAAAAGTATAGCTTTCTCTGGATTTTTTTTTTTTTTTTGGTCCTGGGGATTGAACCCAGTGGCATTCTACCTGTGAGCTACACCCCCAGCCCTATTTTATTCTTTATTTTGAAAAGGGTCTCCCTATGTTGATGAGGCTAGCTTCCAACCTGCGATCCTCCTGTCTCAGCCTCCCAAGTACTGGGATTACAGGCCTGTGCCACCATGCCCAACAGTAAAATGGATTTTGACTTTCACTTTGTAAATTTGTTGAGAAAATTGGAGAGAAAATACAAAGTGCACATCAGACAGTATGTCTTTGTGTGTGTGTGTGTGTGTGTGTGTGTGTGTGTGGTTCTGGGGATTGAACCAAGGGGCCATTCTACCTCCAAGCTGAACCCCCAACACTATTTTGCTTTTTATTTTGAAACAGGGCCTCATTAAGTTGCTGAGAGTAGCCTTGAACCTGTGATCCTCCTGTCTCAGCCTCCCAAGTACTGGGATTACAAGCATGTGCCACCATATCCAGCTACAATATGTCTTTAATTTCCTGAAATCACAATAAGGGCACAGCTCCTGAAGTTTCCCCAGGACAGTATTTGGGCCACATCTTGTGGCTATACTGTGGAATAGTTTGGCTTGCAGCTGTCCTAAATTTTCTGGATGAAGTTTCTACATGGTATCATGTCTTTCCTGTCCCACTAGGCTAGTGTAGTGCTAATAATAACAATGCTCATAATGATAATGATAATAATAAAGGCTTAGTGAAGATGTACTTTATGCTTTAGGTACTGTTCTTGTGGCATAAGCTTTTGTTTTGTTGAACCCAGGGGCATTCTACCTCTGAGCTACATCCCCAGCCCTTTTTTAATTTTAATTTTTATTTTTTGTACTGGGGATTGAACTCTGGGGCATTCTACCTCTGAGCCACACCCCCAGCCCTTTTTTAAATTTTTTTATTTTGAAACAGGGTCTCACTAGGTTGAGGCTGTCCTTGAATCTATGATCCTCCTGTCTCAGCCTCCCAAGTATTGCAATTACAGGTGTGCACCACCATGCCTGGCCCTTTTTTATTTTTAAACAGTCTCTTGCTAGTTTGCTAAGTCTTTCTCCATTGCTGAGGCTGGCCTTGAACCTGTGATCCTCCTGTCTCAGCCTCCCAAGTACTGGGATTATAGGTGTGTGCCACTATGCCCAGCTGACATAAGCCTTTAGTTCTCACAAGCAACTCTACAAGGCAAATATAGTAAAATAAATGAATAAAACCCCATTTTACTGATGAGGAAATGAGGCCTGGAAGTGCCAATGACTTATTTCTGGTTACGCAGCTAATCAGTGCTGAAGCAGCATCTATGCTTTGCTGTCTCACTAGTACCCAGTGGGCTGCTTTCCCTACTGAAGCCACGCAGAAGCACGACCAAATATTCACAGAAGCTATTGGTAAAAGTGGAAAAATAAAGATTGGGACAGCCTGGAAGATTCCTCAGGAGATGTGGAGAAGCACCCCAAAACCAGCATATGGAGGAAGCTAAGAACCAGGCTCTTCTCTGAGCACCAAGCTCCTAGCCCATCACCTGCGCTATGTGGCCTGCACCCAAGAGTCCTCACATCAGAGCTAGGGATGTGGGCACCTGTGGGGGAGGGGTGTATAAACAGAAGGCCTGGCCCCTGACTGAGATGAGCATGAACAGAACCACTTAAGAACGTTCCAGAGGGAAGGCAGTAGGAGATATACCTCATTTTATAGAGGCAAAGCTAAAACAATGAGAGCAGGTGGTTCCTTTTAGGAAAACTATGTCTGAGAGAAAAATAACTATAGAAGGCCAGGCGAGGTCCCATTTAACTTTTTCTCGATTAGAAATAACTAAGATCGCTGGGCATGGTGGCACACACCTGTAATCCCAGTACTTGAGAGGCTGAGACAGGAAGATCCCAGGTTGGAGGCCAGCCTCAGCAACTTAGCGAGGCCCTCCGCAACTTAGTGAGACCCTGTTTCAAAACAAAAAATAAAATAGGGTTGGGGTGTAGCTCAGTGGTAGAATGCTCCTGGGTTCAATCCCCAGTACCACAGAAAGGAGAAAGAAAGAAAGAAAGAAAGAAAGAAAGAAAGAAAGAAAGAAAGAAAGAAAGAAAGAGAAAGAAAGAAGGAAGGAAGGAAGGAAGGAAGGAAGGAAGGAAGGAAGGAAGGAAGGAAGGAAGAGAAAGAAAAACATGTCCCACTTGGCAAGCTGAAAGTCACTTAAGGAAGGGTGGAGACCATGAAGCTAATGGGAAGCCTGGGTTATTGGCAGTTTGGTTCTTCTGTGAGGGAGAGAGCAGTAGTTTCTGTCATCACTGAGCAAAATGGTGTCACCAGATGAAGCTTCCTGCCAACAAAGGACTGGTTCTTAGTAAGCACTGGCCCTGTGAGGGCGGGCAGGCTTCGCTTACTTTGATGGCTTTCAAGCACTGAAAAGATTATATATTTATTTATTTATTTTATTATTTTTTTTTGCAGTACTGGGGATTGAACGCAGGGGCATTCTACCTTCGAGCTACACCCCCGGCCCTATTTTTTATACTTTATTTTGAAACCCGGTCTCATGAAGATGCGGAGGGCCTCACTAAGTAGCTGAGGCTGGAAGTGAACCCGGATCCTCCGGTCTCTGCCTCCCAAGTACTGGGATTACAAGCATGCGCCACCATGCCCGGCCTCATATATTTATTTTTAAAAATTAATATCCACATTGCTAAAATTACAAAATAAAAAAACTAGTTTTTTTGTAGTACTGGTGGTTGAACCCAGGGGCATTCTACCTCCGAGCTACACCCCCCATCCCTATTTTTTATTCTTTATTTTGAAACAGGGTCTCGCTAAGTTGCAGAGGGCCTCACTAAGTACCTGAGGCTGGCCACGAATCTGAGATCCTCCTGTCTCAGCCTCCCAAGTACTGGGATTACAAGCGTGTGCCACCACGCCTGGCAAAAACCTAGTTGTTAAACTTTTGAATTCAGTTTACAGATTATAATATTTTGTGATACTCTAGCAAAATTTTAATAATCTCTCTAAAAGGGCCTTTGAATGTATTTTATATTATTTGCAAACTTAGTAAATTAAACCCCTTTAAATATTTCAAATGCATTTATACATTTAATGGATTCCATTTACTTTGAAGAGATGCAATTCTCTGACTAATAAATAGACTTTCCCAAGATTTTAAGTCATACAAAGTTAATAATAAATGAAACATAAATATGATAAATCTCCTCCTCCTCCTCTTCCAACTTCTTCCTCCTCCTCCTTCTTCTTCCTCTCTCTCTCTCTCTCTCTCTCTCTCTCTCTCTCATATGCTGGGGATTGAACCCAGCTATACCCCCAGACTGATTTTAATTTTTATTTGGAAATATGGTCTCGCTAAGTTGCTGAGAGCCTTGCTAAATTGCTGAGGCTGGTTTCAAACCTCCAATCCTCCTGTCTCAGCCTCCCAAGTACTGGGATTATAGATGTGTACCACTGTGCCTGACTCTTATCTTCTCTTGACTATTCCGATACTGTTAACAAACAGTAAAATTTCAACTTAAAATCACAAGTCTAAATAATCCCTCAATTATTTATTTTTATTAGACCCAAAGGTTAATTTGTGAAATATTCTACATTTCCAAATTCTTGCATGTGACTAGCACTTAAAATACCAAATGTAGCCAGATAGGGATATTGGCATAAAGAACATTTTGAGGACATTGACAGATTTTTACAGTATGTTAGATAATAGTATTGTATCACTGTTTAATTTCTTTCTTTTTTTTATGGTACTGGGGATTGAACCCAGGGGCATTCACCCCCAGCCCTTTTTATTTTTTCTTTTGAGGCAGGAAACAGGGTCTTGCTAGGTTGCTGAGAGTCTCACTACTTGCTGAGACTGTCCTTGAACCTGTGATCCTCCTGTCTCAGCCTCCCAAGGACTAGGATTACAGGAGTGCACCACAATACCTGGTTTAATTTCTTTAATTGGATATTTTCACTATGCTTATTTAAGAGAATGTCCTTGTTCTTAGGAAATGCACACTGATAATTATCTTTAGCAAGGTACGTTGGGCAAAAATATTTGGCTGAAGCATTAATAATTCTGTCGCTTGGACATTAGGCATCAGTCAGACCCACTATGTAGAGGTTTTCAACTTTTTAAAAAAATTATAACCTACATTATCAGGACTTGCTATGTGGTGCAGATATAAAATAGGATTTATTAGGGGCAAACTTACACAGAGAGAAGTAGCACAATGCTCCTGATTCCTAGGCACTCCTCCATCCACAGAGAGGCTTTCAGAAATGCGGTAGCTGGGTCACACACTCAGGGTCCATTTCCAATGGAGAATCTCCCCCCCCACATCCCCAAATGCTCTATTTGTAGGGACAGGGAGCAGTAAACATAATGTGAGTGTGTAACATTGGACATTCCCTGGTAGAGAAGTGGCCTGTGGGACAGGAGTTCTGGAGCTCAGCAGTCCATAGTGGTCAGTTCTTCTGTCACAAGACTCCACTTAGACTCTTCACTTTTGCCACATCTCTGCCTCTGTTTTGCACCACTCTCCTTCATTCTGATTCACCTTGAATTCTAGCAATGGTAGGTCGGATCAATAAACAGCTGGTGGAGAGTCAAAGCTGCCCCCCCCCAGGCAATAGCAACTTTCTAATGCTCACAAGGCCCCTCTGACTCATCCCGAGATTAAGATGGACTCTGCTACACCTGATCAAGATCACCTGCTTTGGCAGATGTGCAAAGCCTCCAGCTCTGGCCCTTGTTCCTATAAAACCTCAAAGTCATTGTCAGCCCCTCAAAAACAGGGCTAAGGGTATGGGTCCCCTTGTCTTCCCGATGGAACTTGAACTGATTCAAGTCCTTTCGTGCTTCTCACAATTACCTTTTCTGTTTTGTTTTTGGGGTGAGTGGTTGGGCCTGCTTTGTTGGATCCCCAGAGTCAGGCCTCTGGCCTAGGACTCTAATAACACTTCCACTGCACTGAGCCAACCGACTCCCTAATTACCAATTAATCAGCAAAATGGGAAGTTAGCCTCCAGGGCTATCTGGACTTCTCTTTGCTCATATATTTCTGGAGGAAACTGTTTCCCAGTACCAACTACCACCTTTTTTTTGGGGGGGTGAGTATTGAAAATTGAACCCAAGGCCTCAAGCATGCTGGGCAAGTGCTCTAATACATCCCCAGCCCCTTTTATTTTTGAGATAAAAAAATGGTCTCACAGCCAGGCATGATAGTGCACCCTTGTAATCCCAGTACTTGGGAGGCTGAGACAGGAGGACTGCAGGTTCAAAGCCAGCTTTGGCAACTTAGCAAGGCTCTCAGTAACTTAGTGAGACCCTGTTTCCAAATAAGAAATAAAATCGGGCTGGGGGTGTAGCTTGGAGAATCCCCAGTACCAGAAAAAAATGGTGTCACAGAATTTCCCAGGCTGGCCTTGAACTTGCAATCCTCCTGCCTCAGCCTCCTGAGTAGCTGGGATTATAGGCGTGCACCACCGCACCTGACTCCCAATACCTTCTGCATCTTGGTGTAGCCACACAATTGAGCTGCAGTCATTAGATTTTGGGCAGAAATGGCATTTGCCTCATGATGTCTTTCACAGAAGGCTGCTGGCCCTCACCTTGCTTTTTGTTTCTTCACACTGAGTGGAATGAAGATGTGACCACTTCAGCCAAGTGGATGAGAAGAGCACTCAGGAGGTAGAAGAGCAAGAAAACAGATGGGGCTTCAGTGCCAGCATGACTGCATGGGACAGAGCTGCCTACAGCTCTGGACAACATAGAGGCTCACATGTACACAAAAGTGGAAACACCCCCATGATGGCCAAACCTCACTATTTGGTCTCTATTAAAGCATTCAAATCAATGTCCTCACAGATATGATTCATATACACATTGCTGAAAGACATTTCACAAGCAGTATCTATTTTTACAACCTGATAAACCCTCTGATATTTTCTGTTCTAGTCTATTTCTTTTTTTGTTGTTGTTGTACTAGGGATTAAACCCAGGGTATTTTACCTCCAAGCCACACCCCATCCCTATTTTATTTTTATTTTGAAACAGGTCTTGCTAGGCTGATGAGAGTTTCACTACTTGCTGAGGCTGTCCTTGAACCTGTGATCCTCCTGTCTCAGCCTTCCAAGTACTGGGATTACAGGCATACACCACCATACCTGGCTATTTCATTTCTTAAAATGCAGGGGTCGGGGATGTAACTCAGTGGTAGAGCACTTTCCTAGCATGCACAAAGTCCTGGGTTCAATCCCCAGTACCACCTAAATAAGTAAAATGCAAACCCCAATCATTACCCACTAATGCGTGGCAACTTGGCTGTATAAAAACCACGGTTACCCAATATATACATGGATCAAAACATCACATATTCCTCATAAAATATTTACAAATATGTGTCAATCAAAAATTTAAAAACCTACTAAACTGATGCCAGGTGTGGTGGCACAGGCCTATAATCCCAGCTACTCAGGAGGCCAAGTCAGGAGGATCGAAAGTTCAAGGCCAATTTAGCTAGATCCTGTCTCAAAATAAAAAATGAAAAGGGCTAGGAATGTATCCCAATAGTTGAACACACCTGGATTCAGTATCCAGGTGTGTTCAAATTAAATAAAATTAAAACTCCACTAAGCCAGGTGTGGTGGTGCATGCCTGTAATCCCAGTACTTGGGAGGCTGAGACAGGAGGATCTCAGGTTTGAAGCCAGCCTCAGCAATTTAGTAAGGCCCTCAGCAATTTAGCGAGACTCTGTTTCAACATAATGAATAAAATAGGGCTGGGGCTGTAGCTCAGAGGTAGAATGCTCTTTGGTTCAATCCCCAGTAACATACACACAGACACACACACACACACACACACACACACATTGGCAATTTCATATAGTTGAATCAAATAGATGTCCATGGCTCAGAAAAATAGTGCCTGTTTTCTGTAAGTTTGTCATCTCAAATAAACAAGAAGAAGCCTGTGAGTGTGTACACACAAGTGATTCTACAGCTCCAGACTCACTCACTAGTGCACACACAAGGCAAGAGGATCCTTGTTATCTTGATCCCTGTATTTACAAGGTTGCTTCATGAAGCAAGTGACCAAAACATGAAAATATTTAGTAGTAAAGTGATTAGGAATAAAATTAGTCCCTGTCGGGCGTGGTGGCGCACGCTTGTAATCCCAGTACTTTGGGAGGCGGAGACCGGAGGATCCAGGTTCGCGGCCAGCCTCAGCTCTCTCTCTCTCTCTCTCTCTCTCTCTCTACTTAGTGAGGCCCTCCACAACTTCGTGAGACCCGGTTTCAAAATAAAGTATAAAAAATAGGGCCGGGGGTGTAGCGTGGAGGTAGAACGCCCCTGCATTCAATCCCTGGTACCGCAAAAAAAAAAGAATAAAATTAGTCCCTACTCTAAACAGTCTTTCTTTTATACTAGTAATATCTAGCCACATACTCTTTAATGGTCAAACTCTTTCTGTCAGTTCCTCATGCATTGTTAGATATATATTTGACAATACATTGCGAGTATGATGGAAATCAATCACAAAGTGAATTGGCATGATACAAAACTTCATGCCATGAAAGAAAGAGCTACTTGAACAACATGCAGAGCCACTGTGAGAGCGAGTAGCAACTGATAAAATCCACAGAGGTAGTAACAGTGAGGTGTTCAAAATATGAAAAGTCCTTTGAACACTATTAAGGGATGAAAAGAAATGAGCTACAAAACATGCAACCACATGGTGGATCTCAAAAATACATGCTCAGAGAAAGCAGCCTGACACATAGCTAGAAAAGGACAAACTAACCTATGGTGATAGAAGTCAGATCAGAGACTGTTCAGGGAAAGGTGCTGACTGAGACGGTGGAAGAAGGAGCTTTCTGGGATGATGGTAATGTCGCGCCTCAATATGAATTTGTGAAAACTGATTGAATGGTACACTGAAGGTCTGAGCAATTCATTATATATAAATTATATCTGAATTTAAATTATACTTATTTTGCAGAGAAAGAGACAGAGAGAAATATTTGGAAAAATTGGTAAAGCTTCAGATCTTTTTTGCAAAAGATGCCCCCCTTTTGGTATTGGGGATTGAACCCAGGGGCATTCTACCTCGAAGCTCCACTCCAGCCATTTGTTATTATTTATTTATTTATATTTTGTGGTACTGAGGATTGAACTCAGGGGCATTCTACTTTGATGCTACACCCTTAACCCTATTTCATTTTTTATTTTGAAACAGGGCCTTGCTAAGTTGCTGACGTTGGTCTGGAACCTGCGATCCTCCTGTCTCACCCTCCCAAGTACTGGGCTCACAAGTATGTGCCACCACTCCGGGCTTCCTAACCCTTTTTTAAATTTTTATTGTTGAAATAGGGTCTTGCAAGGTTTCTGAGAGTCTCACTAAGTTGCTGAGGCTGGCCTCGAACCTGCAATCCTCCTGTCTCAACTTCCTAAGTACTGGAATTACAGGCAGGTGCCACCATGCCCAGCTTTTTTCTTCTTTCTTTTTTTAAATTAATTAATTAATTTTTATGGTACCCGAAATTGAACCCAGGGTTTCACACATGCGAGGCAGATACTCTACCACTTATCTATATCTCCAGCTCTCTTTTTATTTTGAAACAGGATCTTGCTAAGTTGTTGAAGGCCTTGCTAAATTGCTGAAGCTGGCTTTGAACCTGCAATCCTCCTGTCTCAGCCTTCCAAGTAGTGGGATTACAGGCTTGTGCCACCACCCCAGCTCATTTCTTTTTATTTATTTATTTATTTATTTATTTATTTATTTATTATTTTTCAGTTCCCAAAGGGATTGTGATGTGGCAGGTCTAGGACCAACATCTGAGAAATACTAATCTAGAGCTGTGGTTTTTGAAAGTTCAACGCCCACAAAAATTACCTGGGAACCTGACAAAGATACCCTTTTTATGGTCATACTACAAAAGTTAAATAGGAATGGTTCTAAGTTGCTGAGCACAGAGGTACACACTTGTAATCCCAGCAACTCAGGAGGCTGAGGCAAGAGATTGTAACTTCAAGGCCAGTTTGGGCAATTTAGTGAGACCCTGTCTCAAAATAAAATAAAAAGGGCTGGGGATGCAGCTCAGTACTGGATTGACTCCCAGTACTGCAAAATAAAATAAAATATAAAATAAATAAATAAATAAATAAATAAAAGGAATCAGTCTAAGTTATATCCTGTTATCTAACAATTTTGTCAGAAAAATTATACACTCTCTCAGATATGAAATACTTGGCTCATTCTTTGCTTGAAGAATCACAATGGTTATAATTACAGATGGTATTTTTGAAATATTTATTAAAATATGCTTATAATTTTTTATTTTTTCAAGATAAATTTCCATTTTAAGATTCATTCATTCAATCTTTATTGAGAGCTTACCATGTGCCAGGCATTGTTCCAAGCGCATGGGATATATAAGTGAACACTCTCACAGGGAAAACAAATATCTAGGAATCAACATATAAACTGAGACGTCAGAGCAGAACAAGGGGCTCTGGGGGCACGGTGTGAGTGGGCACTGAGATTAAGCAATGGCTTGAACAAAGCGAGGTTAGGGAAGGAGATATCTGGGGGAAGAACGTTCCAGGCAGAGGAAACAGCTGTGGCTGAGATGTGAGCGTGCTGGGCAGGCTCCAGAGCCAGCGGGGAAGCTAGCTTGGTGGGAGCAGAGTGAGCTGCAGGGGAGAACAGGAGAGAGGTCTGAGCGGCAGCAGAGGCCAGGCTGTGTGGATGTTTGTCCCCCTGTTCATGGTAAACATTCCTCCTACTTCAGGCCCAATTAGCCCAAGTGAAGGTGGGGACTGCATATGTGTGTGCTAAGTCCTCTCCAGCTGCATCTACCTTGATGCCCTGCTGTCACCTCATAGTACCATGTTCAAAACAGAAACTCCAAGCACTCCCATCTCTGTTAAGAGATTAGACTTCCCAACTAGTCGAGCTAGAAACTTCCCTCTCTCTCATGTCCCAAAGTCCTAGCAATTCCACCCCTACTCCTTCAGGTGCTTTTACCCCCTTGTCTCCCTGTGCTGGCTAGGACCTATAATATAATATTGAATAAAAATGGTGACAGCAGGTGACCTTGCTTTCTTCCTAACCCTAAAGGGAATGTTTTTGGCATTACACTATTATATGTGATATGTATAGGTTTTTTTAGATTCTTTCATTAGATTAAGGAAGTACCTTTCAACTCCTGGTTTTCAACAAGGTATTTTGTTTGTGTGTGGGATTATTTGTTTGGTTGTTTTTTGAAAATTTTGTCTTGTTTTTAAGTACAGGGGATGGAACCCAGGGTACCACACATCTAGAGCTCTACCACTGAGCTACATCTCCAGCCCTTTTTATTTTTTATTTGAGACAGGGTCTTGCTAAGTTGCCCAGGATGGCCTCCAGCCTGCGATGCCCCTGCTTCAGCTGCCTGAGTGCCTATGCCACCATGCCTGACCAAATTTAGAATTAGAACCAATTCCTATGTCCTCAGTTTTACATGCTGTCCCCCCATGCAGAGTAGCTCTATATTTGTGTGTACATTTATATATTTAAAGTTCAAAAAATCCTATATATATTGCATAAATGTGTATAAGTATATATATGAATTCTAGATCCATTCTAGAGCTTCTACATGTACATATTCACCTATTTAAAATGGAAGTTTCAGGGCTGAAGATGTAGTTCAGTGGTAAAGTGCTTCCCTATCATGCACAAGGTCCTAGGTTTAGTCCCCAGCACTGCAAAAACAAAACAAAACACAAAGACAAACAAAAAATAAATAAAATGGAAGTTCCATCCTTAGAAGATTGTTTATACGTGACAACATTTCTGCCAGTAGATATTTATGGATCTTGATATAATTGCATAAAAATGTAAATATATACTTATTGCTATATGTATATATATTATGTAAATAATTATGTAAATAATTTTAGGATGTAAGTAGCTACTACTAGTCAGCCACTGCTAATATATCTAGATACATAAGCACAATTTTAGAGTTCCAGTAATAATTGATAATATAAAAATTGCCAGCTGGGCATGGTGGCACAAGCCTGTAATCCCAGTACATGGGAGGCTGAGACAAGAGGATTGCAGATTCAAGGACAGCCTCAAGAATTTGGCGAGACCCTGTTTCAAAATAAAATATAAAAACAGGACTGGGAGTGTAGCTTGGAGGTAGAAAGCCCCGGGTTCAGTCCACAGTAACACACACACACACACACACACACATACACACACACACACACACACACATAAAAAGTTGCCGATCATGCTATCTCCAGTCACTGAATTCCTCAAAGGAAAAGTCACTTCTCAAACGAATGGTGTTTCTGCCTCCCCAATGGAACCAAAAGCTCTCTCATTGTCTCAGCAAATTCGGGTCCCCTGTTCAGCTCCTGACAGCCAGGCACATCAGTGGGGAGATCCTTTGCTTGTTTTCCCTGGGGTCCTAATAAGGAGGTAGAAAGAAGTAGGAAGACAGGGCCAGAGGACCATGGTGGAAAGGCTTCATTTCCTGAGAGGCAACAGATGCTAACTTACTTCCCAAACTCCTGAAAAGACCAGACCTTCCAAATGTCAAGTGAAAATGAGATCAAAAGTCTCCCAAGAGTGACCAGAGCTTCACAAAAGTCCAGTTGTTCCTGCTGATAATCAATCCCAGGAGATTCCCTGGAGAGCCCAGGAAACAGAGTCTGGGACCCCAACCGAGAGAAGGAGGACACTATGCAAATCCCAGGAAACTGCCTCTGAGACCCCAACTGGAAAAGGAGACTCAAAGACCCCTAGACAAGCCACTCTAAGTGGTTTTCCCACTCTAGAACTCCTCCCTTTTGGGAGCTTTCCTCTCTCTCACAGGTCGTGTTGGCTTTGAGAGAAAGCGGTGTGTAATTGATGGCACTCGGCCTGGCAACTCTCGGGTAGTGGCCAGAAAGCATCCACTGGACATCGAGGCCGACTGGGGCCCCTAGGGGTGACCTGCCCTCTCGTCGGCAGATCTCGTGGACTTGGGGAGAAAGCAGTTTGCAATTGATGGCACGTGGCTTGGGCTACTCCCAAGTAGTGTCCAGAAGGCAGCTGCCGGACTCCAGGGTCCCCATTGCCCGCAAGGGTGATCTGCCTCTTTTTCCCTTCCGCGTTCTCTTTACAATAAACTCCCTGCTCGCCTTTCTGTTGTCTGGGAGTGTCATTCTTCGTACTTTGTAGACAAGAACCTGGGTAAGGAAAACGTCCGTTTCACTAAGAGATGAACGGCTGTGCTGAGTTCTGGGCCAGTTCCCTTCAAAGCTTGATGGTTGCTGGGGGTGGGGAAGAGGCGCCTCTTCACACCTCCTTTTCTGCTGTTGTCAGAGAGCTTCCTGGCTTCCTTTTGTGATCAGCTGGTCCTGGAAAGGCTGGAGCAGATGGCTGCTTACCATAATGCACAGAGCTTTTGAGGGTCCTGGGTGCACAAATTCAGGCGTGACCAAGCCAAGAGCAGCTGCATCTAATGTGGCATGTGGAGCCAACGTTAGGCTTTACCCACACACCCACTCTGACCTTTCCAATGGGAAGCCGATGGCACTGTCTGGAACAGATGGCCAAGAGAAACACGAGGGGAAAGCCCTCTCACAGCTGTGGTGTCCCTTTTCCAGCCTCCCAGCCTAACAGCGTCAGAGCTGACACGAAGCTCATCATCCCCATTGTGTCTTTCTCTCCTAGTGTTTATTCTCAGGGTGACAGCAAGCCCTGAGTGCTCTATTCTTAACTGTAATAGCTCTTGGGAAACTTGGTCTCTAAACCAAATGACATTTGTAGCAGTTTGGGTTGGCCAGACCCTGCTTGGATACTGATCTTGGCAAGTATCTTTCCTTACAGGTAAACTTCGGGACCCCTACCAGCCCTCCTTGGTTGAGGCTAGAACTGATCCTGTCTTGCTCATTCTAAGATTTAACATCAAATCCTACTACCTACTCATCTGGTGTTGGCCTTAAATATTTGGAGCTAAAAAGGAAATACATTATTGTAGCAGAGTGAAGAATTAAAATAAAATTAAGATTCCTTTTAAAGATGGAACCAAATTTTTGTTTAAGAAAACCCCTCGAGGGCTGGGGATGTAGCTAAAGGTCAGGATTCCATCCCTCATACTGAAGAAAAGAAAAGAAAAAAAATCCCTTGACATTCATGGGATGGGTGACTTGGTAAAATTACAAAGGAGGTCCACTTGCCATGTGTCTGAATATTTAGCCCGGTGTGGTGGAGCATGCCTGTAATCCCAGAATTTTGGAGTATGAGACAGGAGGATCCTGGGTTTAAGGTCAGCAAGGCCCTTTGCAACTTAGTGAGACCCTGTCTCAAAATAAAAAGTAAAATAGGGCTGGGGGCAGAGCTGAAAGTATCCCTAGGTTCAATCCCTAGTACCACAGTAAATAAATAAATACATAAATAATTTTTTTGTGTGTGGTACTGGGGATTGAACCCAGGGCATTCTACCTGTGAGCTACACCACCACCCCGCCCCTGCAGCCCTATTTTATTTTTTATTTTGAGACAAGGTCTCACTAAGTTGCAAAGGGCCTTGCTAACCTCCAGCCTGGGATCCTCCTGACTTAGCTTCCCAAGTATTGGGATTATAGGCATGTACCACCACACTCAGCTTAAATAAATATTTAAAGTTAATAAACCAAGTTAATAAACTTAATAAGATGTTATACTCTAATAGCTTGACAAATATTCCTCCTTTATGGCCTGAAAGGCCAGGTTGGACTCCATGCATGCCTCAGAGTTCTCAGAACTTAGTGTCCTGGGGAGAGCTGGGGAGGGAAAAAGGGGCTAGGGTTCTTGGGTAGGAACTCCTTCCCCAGTTCTATCTCACATAGATGAAGCCTCTTGCATACATGTGAGGGCATCCCTGCCTTCTCAGCCAAGCTCCGACACACGCCTGTCCGTGGCACACACTTGGCCTAGGGTTGTGCACACAGGCACTTTGGGTCTTGGGGGAAATTGGAGCAGGCCCTGCGAGTGAGTTCAGGACACACTGGCCGAGAACTTGCTTCTGAGGTAGCTGGAGGGTGGACTAGAAGAGTGGTCTGCATACTGCAGTCTATGGGCCAAATCTGTCTGTCCTGCTGCCTAGTCTTATAAATATTTTTTTATGGTACTGGGGATTGAACCAAGGGGCATTCTACCTCTGAGCTACACCCCCAGCTCTATTTTATTTTTATTTGGAAACAGGGTCTCACTAAGTTTTGGAGGGACTCACTAAGTTTCTGAGGCTGGCCATGAACATGTGATTCTCCTGTTTCAGCCTCCTAAGCTCTGGGATTACAAGCGTGAGTGAGCCACCATGCCCGGCTATAAATAAAGTTTTATTGGAAGACAGTCCATTTTATATGGTCTAAGGCTGTTTTTATGGTACAATGGCAGAATTAAGTAGTTGCATTAGAGACCATAAGACCACAAAGCCTAAAATATTTACTATGTCATTTAGAAAGTGGGGCAACCATATGACCCTTGCCTAAGTAGATGCCTCAGCATGCAGGTGGAGACACAGCAGGAAAACAACCAGAGCTAGCTACTCTAGGCACGGTGCCCAGAGCAGGGCCCCTCCTCTCTGGATCTAAGAGCAGTACTGCTTCTAGAAAAACCTTTTGTGGTGGTGGTGTGTGTGTTTTACTGGGGATTGAACCCAAGGGTGTTCTACCTCTGAGCTACATCCCCAACCCTATTTTATTTTTTATTTGTAAACAGGGTCTCATTAAGTTGCTGAAGCTGACCTGGAACCTGCGATCCTCCTGTCTCAGCCTCCCAAGTACTGTCAGCCTCCCAAGCGTGTGCCACCACGCCAAGCTGCAAAATAGCTTTGTATGACTTGGTGGTGGATGGTATGAATCGAGAAAAGGGGCTGACTCTAAGTCTGGGAGGCAGCATTATGGAATGGCAAAAGGATCCTCAAACAATTCTGCAGAGGCAGGAAATGAGAACTAAAATTGACTATGGATTTGCCCTTGGGGTTTTACTAGAAAATCTGAGGAAAACACTGAACTTTAAACTAACTGAGAAATGATTCAATCCTATGTAGCTGTAAAGGACAGGATGACCTGACTTACATTATGGCATACATTTGTATAGCTAGATATTAAAACATACATCTTTCTAAAATATATAATATGTGCTTGACACATTTCAAAGTGCAAATTCTTTTTTTAAAATGTCACATGATCCTGAAAACCAGACTTCCAATTTGTTCCCCTGTGTTGGATCCCTTCCTTTCCTCCCTTCCTTTTTCTCTTTCTCTTTCTTTCTTTCTTTCTTTCTTTCTTTCTTTCTTTCTTTCTTTCTTTCTTTTTTCTTCCTTTCTTTCTTTCTCTCTCTCTCTATCTCTCTCTCTCCTTCCTTCCTTCCTTCCTTCCTTCCTTCCTTCCTGTCTTTCTTTCTTTCTCTTTCTTCTTTCTTTCTCTTTCTTCTTTTTTTCTTTCTCTCTTTCTTTCTTTCTTTCTTTCTTTCTTTCTTCTTTCTTTCTTTCTTTCTTCCTTCCTTTCTTTCTTTCTTTCTTTCTTTCTTTCTTTCTTTCTTTCTTTCTTTCTTTCTCTTTCTTCTTTCTTTCTACTGGGGATTAAATCCAGGGCATTCCACCCCTGAGCTACACCCCCAAGCCTTATTTTATGTTTTATTTTAAAATGGGGTCTCACTTTGCTGAAGTTGTTGAGGTTGGCCTTGAACCTGCAACCCTCCTGTCTCAACCTCCCAAGTACTAGGATTACAGGTATGCACCACCATGCCTGGCTGGATCCCTTTCTTTGGGACCCATTCAATACTCTGATCCTGTCCATCTAAGGACTGTCTTTGTTTTTTCCTGATCAGGGTCCTGCTACAAGGTGACAATTTCAGAGGTGATGGCCATCAGTCACCCCAGGATTCCCCTGGCTGTGTCTGCTCGTGGGCCCCGTTGCTTTGGGTTTTGCACTTCAGTGCTGGCATTTTCCCATAGCACTGGGACATAGTCGCTTTTTCCTGACTGTCAGTCATGGCGAGCTGCCCACTATGATGGCCTTCTTCCCTTCCTGGCAGCTGGCCAGCCTTCTGGTACTTACTTCCCCCAATTCTAGTCCTCATCCAGTTTAAGTTTTAGGCCTGCCCCATCCTGTGGGTCCTTGGCCTAGCAAATTTAATTTCTTCCTGGGTGGTCCTAACTGAGAATGATAAAAAAGTTCCATTAGGTGAGTACCATTCTCTTAGGGTCTCTCTTTTAAAATTTTAAAGTTTGCCGGGCGTGGTGGCGCACGCTTGTAATCCCAGTACTTTGGGAGGCGGAGACCGGAGGATCTGGGTTCGAGGCCAGCCTCAGCGCTCTCTCCCTCTCTCTTTCTCTCCCTGTCTCTCTCTCTCTCTACTTAGTGAGGCCCTCCGCAACTTCATGAGACCCAGTTTCAAAATAAAGTATAAAAAATAGGGCTGGGGGCATAGCGCGGAGGTAGAACACCCCTGGGTTCAATCCCCGGTACCGCAAAAAAAAAATTTTTAAAGTTATTTTTGGATATTAAAGAAAATAATTTAAGTGACTTTATATTTTTCTTCTTTTTATTTTTATTTTTTTAATTTTAATTTTTAAAAAATTTTTGTTGGTACATTGTAATTATACATAATAGTGAAATTCATAGTGATACTTTGATATATATACATAATATTATTTGGTCCATTTCCTTCCTCAATCTTCCTTTTTCCCCGCCACATCTCCCACCCCCAAACCCCTTCCACTATTCTACCGATCTCTCCTCACTTATCTAAAGTCCCTTTTTTCCTCTATTTTGTACTCAAAACTTTGATCTTCCTGTTAAGATTACAGGACTATGCCACCACACCCTGATTACCATCACATTACTAGTTACCTAATTAGGAGACAGGCATCTGAGTTTTAACATGCTCCGCATTGAATTTTGGTGGGCAAGTAAATTCCAAATGGGTGAAAAGAAAAACACACACTAAGTCATCAACTTCAGCTTTACCTTAAAAATTAAGGCTTTCCCCCTCAGTTTCAGTTTGGTGATTCACACCAAAACCAGTTCATTTTCTCTTTCCTTTAGTCCCAGGTTTTTGATGAAAGCAAGGTCCTTTCTGGCTCATCTTAGGGAAAACTTTTGAATTAAAGTTGAAACTACTCGCTTCCTAAATTGCACGGTTTTGGAGCTGTGAAATGATTCCATTTACATAGTTTGCTATGACATATGCTTTGCTGTGATAAAAATATGGACTATAATCAATCCCCCACCCTTTGAGAATGTTACATCACACTTAAAAAAATATTTTGAGACAGGGCCTTGCTATGTGCCCAGGAAGGCCTTGAACTTAAAATCCTCCTGCCTCAGCCTGCTGAGTAGCTGAGATTATGGGCATGCATCACCACAGCTAGATACTTCACACATTATCAGACCGCGTATGTGAGTGTGGACTCCAAAGCACAAATAAACCTAAAACCTTGACAGACAGGTTGTGCTTAGACTGAGGCAGGGCTCTTTGCCAGCCTTCGAGATACTTTCTCCAGTCTTGCCTGCCAACACCGGCACTGCTCTCTAGTGTTCAGGCCTTCCACACTGTCACAGATCACTCTTTGGCCAAGCTGTCCATTGCTTCTGAGAACCTCTTGTAGAAAGGTGCACCTCAAACTCCTATCAGACTTTATATCCATAGAGGCATGCCTCCATCCTAATTGAGCAACTAGACTTTAATAACTGGTCTCTAAACAAAACTGGAACTCATTCAACTATATGGCTATTGGATCTCATTTATTGATACAATTCCCTATGAAACCTGTTCTCATTATTCTCCCCTCTTTTTTTTTTTTTTTTTTTTTTTTTTTTTTTTTTTTTTTTTTTTTGTGTGTGTGTGTGTGTGTGTGTGTGTGATGGGGGGTGCTGAGGTTCAAAACCAGAGCTTTGCATATGTTAGGCAAGCATTCTATTACTGAACGCCACCCCCAGTTCAGTTCCCCCCTTTTAAGCATTATAAAAAAATAATGCTCCATATAACAATAAACTGTGTGATTCATGAAATCATAATTCAATCATCTCTTTATTTTAACCATACAAAACAACATACAAACTTAGCTCACTTTCTCCTTCCAAACCCATCACCTTTATTCCCTGACCTTGTCTTTTATTTTTTATTATTTATTGGTACTAGGGCTTGAACCCAGGGGCATTCTACCTCTGAGCTATATCCCCAGATCTTTTATTTCTTTAATTTTGAAACAGGGTCTCGCTAAGTTACTGAGAGTCTCCCTAAGTTGCTGAGGCTGGCCTCGAACCTGTCCTGTCTCAGACTCCCAAGTACTGGGATTATAGGCGTGTGCCACCATGCCCAACCCAGGTTCACAGTTTTGGAGGTTTCAGTCCATGGTCGGTTGTCCAAGTGGCTTCTGGGCCTGTGGTGAGGCGGCACATCATGGCTGGGAGTGTGCAGCGGAGCAAAGCTGCTCACCTCATGGCTGGAGGTGAAAGAGAGAGGAAGGAGTAGGCCCCACAGTTCCCTTTAAGAACACATCCAATGACTGGAAGCCCTCCCACCAGGCCCCACCCTAAGTTTCCACCACCTCCCAATAGCGCCAACCAGGGACCAAGCCTTTATCACATGGGCCTCTGGGGGACATTTCAGATCCAGACCATAACATCCCATGAGATCTAGAAGCGTGTACCCCATCTTTATAGAAGAGAGGGGAGGGGCAGAGTAAATGATATTGGAAATGATGAATGGGACCTCAGAAGATCAGGAGACACCCGTGGCAAAGTCCAGCTGGGCCTGGTGTCCACCTCCACTCTCTTCTCCTGTGCTAGTTCATCTTCCCTCATGGGTGAGATTCCCAGGGAAGAGATTCGTAATGACTGCCTTCCCTGTGGAGGACCTTCTTCAGGCAGATAAAGGAAGCTCAGAGAAAGCCCTCCAGCATCTGCTGTTTGGAGGCGCCCGGCTCCAGTTGTATGCTTTTTGCAAGAGACACATCTGAAACACAGGCACGTCAAAAAGTTGAAAGAAAAAGTGAAGCCAAGACGGGCTCAGCGGCACACACCTATAATCCCAGTACTCAGGAGGCTGAGACAGGAGGATTGCAGGTTCAAGGAGAGCCTCAGCAACTTAGTGAGACCCTGTTTCAAAAATATAAAATAAAAAGGACTGGTGGTATCAGCTCAGAGGTAGAATGCCCCTGAGTTCAATCCCCAGTACAAATAAATAAATAAATAAATAAATAAGTAAATAAATAAATAAATAAATAAAAGTGATGCCAGGAAAATATATACCAAAGAAAACTGGTATTTAAAGCTATGTTAAGCCGGGCGTGGTGGTGCACGCCTGTAATGCCAGTACTTGGGAGGCTGAGACAGGAGGATCTCAGATTTGAGGCCAGCCTCAACAACTTAGTGAGGCCCTCTGCAACTTAGTAAGACCCTATTTCAAAATAAAAAATAAAATAGGGCTGGAGGGTATAGCTCAGAGGTGGAATGTCTCTGGGTTCAATCCCCAGTACCACACCCACACAGAGAAAAATAAATAAATAAATAAATCTATGTTAGAGCTGGGTGTGGTGGCACACACCTGTAATCCCCATACTTGGGAGGATGAAACAGGAGGATCACAGGTTTGAGGACAACCTCAGCAATGTAGTGAAACTCAGAAACCTAGTGAGACCCTGTATCAAAACAAAAACATCTTAAAAGGGAGCTGGGGTGTAGCCCAGAGGTAGAATGTCCCTGGGTTCAATCCCCAGTACCATACACACACACACAATGCTATGCTACTATCATCCTAAAAGATTTGTTACCTGTAAAAAGGGCTATTTCAACTAAGAAGTTTCAGGTAGGGCTCCTGCATGGTGAAAAATGGAAATTCCACAACTTGGGGTATGAGTCTCACTTTTCAAATCATTCATTCAATTTATCAACTCATTGAAAAAGAAAATAAAGACTGATTATGTGCTAAACTAACAAAGTCAAAACATGGTCCTTGCTCTCAATTTTACAACATTGTATGAGATACAAATCAATAACTACACCAATAAGCACAGTGTGGTCAGGGTGCATGTGTGACTGAGAGGTGCATGCGGAGCTAGAGGATATTTGGAATTCCAGAAAGATGCCTAAAAAGATCCTGACTCTTATCAGTGGTGGGAAGGGAGAGGGTTAGAAGGTGAGAGAGAATAGAGGCAGAACTGGAAATATCAGGTAGGGATTCATTCCTGTGTGTGTGTGTGTGTGTGTGTGTGTGTGCGCGCGCGCACGCATGAGCGCTGGGGATTGAACCCAGGAGCATTCTACCGCTGAGCTATACCCCCAGGCTGATTTTTTATTTTTTATTTGGGAACAGGGTCTCACTAAATTGCTAAGAATCTTGTTAAGTTGATGAGGCTGGTTTCAAACCTGCGATCCTCCTGTTTCAACGTCCCAAGTACTGGGATTACACGGGTGAGCCACCACGCCCAGCTGGGACACATTCTTAGAAGGCTTGGCATCCTGGGGTCACCCAGGTGTCAAATTCCAAGTATAAGGCAGAGGAATGGTTGCTCAAGCAAAGTCACTATCTAGTCACCAAGGCGGGGGGAGGGGGGATCAAGCAAAGGAAGATGTGCAGCAGTCCCTAGGGCCGGACCAGAGTTTCTTTGTGTGTGTGTAGTGGTGCTGGGGATTGAACCAGGGAGAGGGGGTTCTAGCTCTAAGCTACACCCCCATCCCTATTTTATTTTTTATTTTGAAACAGGGTCTCTAACTTGTTGAGGGTCTCGCTAAGTTACCATGCATTGGCCTAAAACCTGTGATCCTCCAGTCTCAGCCTCCCAAGTACTAGGATTACGGACATAAGCCACCACACTCAGCTCAAAACTAGTTTCTTTACTCTCTCCAAACTGAGGCCAGGTCCTGGAGAGCCTGTGAGGAGAAGCCAGCTAGCCCAATTGTGAGAAAAAGAGAGCCTGAGCTGAGGACCCAGGAGGACTCTGACACCACCATGAGAGTTCATCCCTTCACGCTCCGCGATGCCCACTGCATCTCCTCCCTTTACCACTCTGGGAAAGGGCTGTCTGCTGGATCAATCACACTGGGGAAACAAGTTTAGTAGACATCTTCCTGAAAGAGCCTACTCATTTGAAAGCCCTGGGTGCCTGGGAAGGAAGGAAGAAAGATGAAGGGTGGCGGGGAAGGGAGACACTGGTGGGGAAAGTTGAGGTCCCAGCAATAAGTTCATTGACTTCCATTTGCTGAGGGCCAGCTCTACCTATGATGACCTAGCCCCATTCAGGATTTCAGGGACTGAGGGTGATCGGGCATAGCTGTAGTGTATATAAAATGCCATGTAATGACTGGTTGGGGTTAATCAAATATAATGCCCAACCCAGACCTATTAAATTTCACCACAAAAGAGGCTTTAATCAGTCTTTTATCAGCATGGTGTTCTGGGATAAAAAGATAGCTTTTGTTTGCACATATAAGAGACAATGGAAAGCCAGGATCTGCCTGCTCTCTGGAGTACAACAAGTGAATTATTCACAGACAACAGATCGTTCAAGGCCACGGGAGAGGACAGGCAGGAGGGGCTGCATGAATCCACAAAAGTGCTCACTGTTAATGGTCACAGCCCCGGAGTGTTTAAATTCAGGCCACATTCCCACTGGAGCTTCCAAAATATAGGGAGGACAGAAACAGAAAGACTCCAGTGTGCTCTGCGTAAGTCTATCTGGCTTTGGCCCTCTGCAGAACATTCTTGTTTGCTGCTTGCTGAAAGGGGGAAGGAAAACTGACCTTTGGTTTTCTCACCACACTCAGCTCGAATCTCCTGGGGTTTGGATTGTGCCTCAGAGGGCCAGGGAGTAAAGTTAGGAGTTTAGCTTCTATGCCAAACTGCACCTGTCCTGCTGCCCAAGCGCCTCGTGGGCTAAGGAAGGGATGGTAGAGAAGGCTGACAAAAGACAGTGAAGAAGAAAAAGAAAAGGGACCTCCTCTAACCCCAAAGAGGGAACGACATTTAAGCCACCCAATTCAATGCTGTTCTTTTTGGGATGCAGGCTGGGACATACCCTGATACAGAAACAAATGCAGAAATTAAAACTCCACCTTTTTTTTTGCTGAGAATCAGATAGTTAAAGGTGAAAAAGTCTCACATCATCTTTATACTGTTATGGTCTTCAAAAGAGGGCCTGGGTGAGAGAGAGAGAGAGAGAGAGACCTGAGAAACACAGCCCTGTCCCATAAAAGTACCTCAGATTCTGGGATGACCACGGGGCTACCAAGGGAATGTAGCACACATCACTGGGGGAAGAAAGGTTGAGAATTACCCATCTAGTCACACTCAGGCATCTCACTCGTGAGGAAATGGTAGTTCCAAGAAAGAATGTGGCCTGAACGAGGCCACTCGGCTACTTAGAAACCAAGAGGGCTTGGGAGCCCCTGTCTTCCAATGTCCAACGGAGGACTCAGCCAATCATACCATGATGTCTCGACACTCAGTTTCCCTGTGGAGAGGCAAGTTCTGAAGCACCTTAGTGTGTCATTGTCCTAGTCATAGACTATCTTGAATCTAACCATCCTCACTAATGTCTTGTGGGAACTGTGAGGTCTGGCTGTGAGGCGTGGCCGGAGGAGATTGAGAACAAAAGAACTCCAGCAGTGGCGGGAAAGTGACCCTAACCATCCCCCACCCCCAGTCTCATAAATCCACCTGTCCTAGCCCCCTACCAAGACCACCAGTAGCAGGAATCCATGACTGCCTTGCTCTCCCTCCCTCCTAATTCCCCATAAAAGGCCCCTAGTCTGTAGGGAAGCGGGCTTTTGCTGACTCTCGTGGGCTCTCTCCCCAGTCAGTTCCCCCTCCCAGGCTTCACTCCATTAAAGAGCCTGTTCTGGTCTGTAGAGCTGTGCATTTTCCTTCTGTGGTGTGGCCCATGTGAATGTATCGATTATTTTTTCTGCATGTAAATGGGAGTGGGTATGGCAGAGTGGTTATTAGCTAAATTAGATCAATGAACTGGGCTGGCCGCATACTCCCTTTGACAATAACTTCTTTGTTAATTATATTAATTATGACATTCCTTGCACTGTAGTAATGGGACTGGAAGCTTTCAAGTTTCTTTCAGGCTTCAGTAGTAATCCTGCCTAGGAGTTTTTTGGGGTTTTTTCACTTATATTCTTGGCAATTAAATTCTATTCCCAAACATAAAAAATGACTTCCTCTTTTTAAAATCATCATGCAATAAGTGTCATGTTGTGATAACATGCCCTAAAAGTAACTTTTTAGCCTTGTTTTCTACCCTAATACTAAGGATCTCCTGCTTTTTGGCCACATAGCTATGCTAATGACCTTTGGCCGACAAAGCCCATGAAACTGGTTCCTGCCCCTGGGCTCAGCCCACGCCCCTAGACCTACCCCCTTGCTTCTAAACAAGGAAAAATTTACTATGATTGGTTGACTTAAAGCATATCCCGTGAACTCTGCTTCTGCTCTCTATAAAAGGAAACTGTGAGCAGAACTAGGGGCTGCCATTTTCCTGTCTTGCTAGGGAGAGGTAGCCCCACAGTAATAAAATGCCTCCTGCCTTAACTGAGTCAGGGTCTTGAATTTTCTGTTCCTTGCCGGTCGTTCAACATATGGAGGCCCTCCAGCATGATCTTTTAGAGACCCCACTCGGGCCTTGGATGGTGCCCCGGGGACAGGAGCCTGTCCCTGCTTCACCAGACAACGTTTGGTGGAGGCAATCTGGTTCTGGTGAGTCGACTCGTCTGGAGGGGGTCAGGGTGGTTGAACGCAACCAATAACCCTGGTCTCCAGAGATCTGGGGAGACGTTCCTGGCCTCCTGGTTTCTGGTTTCTGTCCCGGGGTTTGTTTCGTTTTTGTTTGGTCATCTATGTTTTATTTGTTTCATTTTTTTCTGATCATTTGTGTTTTATTTGTTCATAGTTTTGCCTGTTTGTTTGTTCATTTGTAAAGTTGTTTTTGCAAACCACATGGCCAGGCCAGGCTTCTCATGAAAATGTGATATGTGCAGCTACTGGATTTATTGCTGTTTTCTTGTTTTGTGGAGAAGTTTTCAATCAGTTAGAAACCTGTTTTAGCACGGAAGAGAAAAAGCTTGCTCTAAAGCTTTCTGCGCAAATTAAAGGAAAATGTAAGCTTTAAACTACCTTTATAAAAGTAGAAATTGTTTACCTAACATGTGCTTTGTTTTACAGAGAAGGAATACCAGAAATCTCTTGTTCTTAATTTTTAAGAGTGTTCAAATTACTCTCTTAGTTGTGTTTTTTCTCTCTTTTTGCCCTTATCTTTTCATAAAGCGCACAAAGGTTACAAGATCATGGGTGATTCAATATCTATCCCTGAGAACGTATCCCTGAGTACATATTAAATAAGTAAAAGGCAAAAGATTTAGAATATAAGAGAAAACTTTTTAAAGATTTAATGCCTGGAAAATTAAAGCTATATGGTACCAAAATTAGCTTGTATAAAAGAGCGCTCATATAGCCGGGCGCACGCTTGTAATCCCAGTACTTTGGGAGGTGGAGACTGGAGGATCCGGGTTCACGGCCAGCCTCAGCTTTCTCTCTCTCTCTCTCTCTCTCCCTTTCTCTCTCTCTGTCTCTCTACTTAGGGAGGCCCTCCGCAACTTCGTGAGACCCGGTTTCAAAATAAAGTATAAAAAATAGGGCTGGGGGTGTAGCGCGGAGGTAGAATGCCCCTGGATTCAATCCCTGGTACCGCAAAAAAAAAAAAAAGAGCGCTCATATAAAAAAATGGATCCAAATATTTTTTGTTATTGTTCACGTGACTTAAGTTTTTAATGAATAGGTTTAAATGTGTTGGTAAAATAAAAGTAAGGATTAACAGATATTTTTTCCAGGTTAGCCAATTAATACTATATTGTCTGTTTAAATTACAACATTCATTGTTTTCTTAGGATTTTTATTTCATTAAAGTAATGACTTAAAGTGCTGACTGGCTATTAAAATGGGTAAATTAAGCCAGGCATGGTGACACATGCTTGTAATCCCAGTACTTGAGAGGTTGAGACCAGAGGATCCGGGTTTGTGGCCAGCCTCAGGTACTTAGTGAGGCCCTCCGCAACTTCGTGAGACCCTGTTTCAAAATAAAGTATAAAAAATAGGTCTGGGGGTATAGCTCAGAGGTAGAACACCCCTGGGTTCAATCCCTGGTACCGCAAAAATAAAATAAAATAAAATGGGTAAATTAGGTGAAGTGGTTTAAATAGTTTATCTTCAAAAATAAATCTAGATTGTGTATAAGTAAGTTAAAAGCTGAACATCAACTGCTAAATATGAAATAATCTTGGCTTAACATCAGCAAAAGACTATATTTGAGTCTACTAAATGTATTTTTATATACATCAGGGGCAGTTTAAGATTGCATTCTTTTTTTTTTTTTTGTGGTACTGGGGATTGAACCCAGGGGCGTTCTACCACCACGCTACACCCACAGCCCTATTTTTCATACTTTATTTTGAAACCAGGTCTCACAAAGTTGCGGAGGGCCTCACTAACTCACTAAGTAGAGAGAGAGAGAGAGAGAGAGAGAGAGAGCTGAGGCTGGCCACAAACCCGGATCCTCTGGTCTCCGCCTCCCAAAGTACTGGGATTACAAGCGTGCGTCACCACGCCTGGCCTGCATTCTTTAGGATTACTAGCAAGGGTGATAACTTTAAGGCACCCAAATTTCTTTCCTATTGGATTTCCCGCCAGAGCTTATTCTTTAGTTTAAAGTTTGCCATCTTGGGTCTCATGTGGGTAGGGGTGGATGACACCATCTTGGACCTCACCTGGGTCCTTTGAGACTGGGCAGCGCCATCTTGGACACCATCTTTGGGCCACGTGGTGACTGGCGCCATCTTGAGTAACATGTGGTTACTGGGTGATGCTATCTTGGTTCCCATGTGGCTGAGTGGTGCCATCTTGGATCTCATGTGGTTACTGGGTGATGCTATCTTGGTTCCCACATGACTGGGTGGCGCCATCTTGGATCTCATGTAGTTACTGCGTGACGCCATCTTGGTTCTCATGTGACTGGGTGATGCCATCTTTGGTCTCACTTGGGACTGGGTGGTGCCATTTTTTATATGGGGTTTTTTTAGCTGCCAGAAGAGGCCCTCCTTTGATTACCTCAGTAGGGGGGGTTATAGAAAGCCTTATTTCCTTGTCACTAGTCTTAGCCAAAAGCAGTCTTAAAAGACATCGGCCTGCTCCTATGTTCTTCATATTTAAAACAATGAGGTTTTCTGCTCTTAATTACATTTATTTAAATAATTGTTTAAAAAAGATTTTTTATAAAAAGAATCTTTTGTGTTTACTGTCTTTGATTGCCTAGCAAGCTGCATTTTAGCAAAATCAGGGTTCATAACTTTGGGTTACTATATTTGACACCATACATACCTATAACCATAGATATATATGTATCCGAAAGCTAAATATGCTATGTATCTATGTTCATCTAAATATTTTATAAAAAAGCTTATAGAACTAAAGATGTATGGGTTTCTTGTACATGCAAGCTAGCCAATGGGTTTTAAATGATCTCTTTATACAATGTGCATTGTATTTACACCTTGAGTCACTAAACTTCTGTCCTCTGTACCATTCAAAAATTCATCATTAAGACTTGGTTTATATCTGTTTGCCTTGACTGAGTAAGTGTCTTATTATTATATAAGAAAGATACAACTGTCTATCAAGTAATAATCTTATTTCTGATTATTAATGCTATTCTCTAAGTTTATAAAAAGACTAAAACTATTCTTTGACTTTTGTCCTATGCTGTCAACCTACATAGATTTGTAATTATAGTTATCTTACTGAGCCACAAATTCTAAATTTCATTCCAATGGTTAAGTTAATATATATGTTAAGGTTATGTTATGGTCAAGTTGATATATATTAGGTTAAGGTTATGTTAAGATTAAGTTAATATATATTGACTTCTATATAACTATACTGTTAATTATTACTGGCTCCTTTACAAGCTAAATATATTCATGTTTCCTAAGTATCATCTAAAATGCAAAACTTAAGAGAATACTTTGGCCTCTAATCAAAATTGTTGATAGTAATAGTAATTTTTTAAAGTTTTATATTTGTGTATTCCTAAATCATATTATGATCATCTTTAAGCAAAGATAGAGATGATAAAATACTTGGCATTCCAAATTGTGCCACTGATTTTTTAAAAATTGAGTAATCATATATGTATGTACTTGATACGTAATTATATGTATCTATGTATAATCAAATTTAAATGAGGAATGAAATATATTGAGTACATGTTCCTTTTTTCTATGACTGAACTAGTCTAGTGTTAAGAATTTGTGGCAATTTTCAGAGGACCCTGATATATTTATAAATGGGTTTTCAAACCTATTGTTTGATCTAACAGATACAAGGTAGACGAAATTAAAAGCCAGAAAAGACAAATACAGGCATAAGGACAAGCCCACTTAATTGCCCTGGCATTGGGCAATAAGTCCCTGGCCCATCAGAGATATCCAAAGGCTCCTGCCAGAGAGAAGGTAGAAGACTCAAAGTCTGGCACATGCCAATAGTGCAAAGAGCCTGGGCATTGGGTCAAGGACTGCCCTAACTGGAGTCCATCTGCACCTGGGATGTGCCCCTCTGTGAAGAGGAAAAACATTGGAAGCGTGATTGCCCTCGCCTCTAAAGGGAAGTGAGGTCATCTGCTCCCATCATGGCTGCCCTC
>PVJS01023234.1:0-29814 GCA_004027185.1 Glis glis | reverse complement strand
CCTCCCCTCCCTCTCCCCCTTCTCACCATGGATGGCAGGAAGCTCTCTCTTACCAACAGGGTACCGGTTACCGCTGATGCTTGGAGAGTCAGCGCTTTTGACTCTGGATTTCAAAACATGGTGAGAAACCTCTTTTATAATACAAAAGGCTTCCACTCAATTGGAATATTACTATTCTACTGGAAATCACAGGGAAAATCCTCATCGTCTTAAAAATATTTGAAACAGATTTTTTTCCAGAAATAAAGGTTAATTTGCGATATTTGAAAGCTACTGGAAATTGGACTCATCATCGGTGGACAGGGTTTAAATTCCCCCCGTTATTTCTTAAACAGAGCTGGAGTCCTAGGCTTTGATTTGCAAGGCACACCGTGCCCCGTGAGGTATCAATTCCTCTGCTAAACAATTAGCTGGAAGACTGAACGCGGCTCGCCCCTCCCGAACCCAGAACCCAGCACAGGATGGAACTGAATTCCTAAGACCCTTGTGACTACAGCAGAGTTCATCACATAATTGCCAGGCCCAGCTGGCTGCTTCAGCTGCTCCTCTGCATAGGGATCCCTGGCAGATCATGAAGGTTGCACGCACATCATCAGGGGCTGGGCCCTAGTCCCCTCCCAGGGCTCAGGGGCGCCCAGCAGACCTGAAGAGTGAGCCTTCCCCAACTCGCGCGCATCTTCGTTTCCTGGAAACGAGTGACAAGCGGCAGTTGCCTTCAATTCCATGACAGGCGCTTGTCGGACATGTTTCTGCCTTTCAAGTGGAGTTAAAATGATAGCCCAGAGCCTGTTTTTCCCTGCGGTAATAAGGTGTTCTCTCAGCCTGCAGTCAAGGTCAGCCTACATCCACAGTCCCTGATTAGCATTTCTATCAGAGGAATGGTACAATTAAAACCATTATTATTATGCCATTAGAATGAAAATTGGTTACCTAGAAGAAAACAGAGACTTTTTTTTTTCAATACTAGGGATTGAACCCAGGGGCATTCTACCTCAGAGCTATACTCCCAGTTCTATTTTATTTTTATTTTTATTTGAAACAGGGTCTCGCTAAGTTGCTGAGGCTGGCCTCAAACCTGCAATCCTCCCATCTTAACTTCCCAAGTACTGGGATTACAGGTCCGACTGGTTCTGACTTTTTAACTTTGAGGGCGATTAGCAAGGGGCAGCTCAGAAAACATGCAAAGAACACAGGGTTGATAGTCTTAGGTTTAGCAAGACTGTACCGAGTGATTACCAAAATTGATCATAATAATTAAACTTGATTAATAAGAAAAATGTGATGAATTGATAATTATGCTTTGGCAAGGCACAACTGCAGTGTCATCTGGAAGAGTTGAGCCAATGCCACTGAGATAATTTTACAAAATAATGATCTCACCATCTTTCCAGGTATTTTAAATGGTGAAAGTCCTATTAACTTCAGTCACAGATATAATAAATGATGGATTGAACCGGTTCTCCGAAGGGGTTCTCCTCCCAACCCTGCCCCCATGCCCAGTTACTGATTCCCAAAAGGTTCCCGCCCCTTCCTGGGAACCGCTCAGGCTTCCAGCCGCGCCATCCCACCGACCAATAAGTTTAAAGGCCACTCGGGCCTCCAATAAGACGCAACACCGGGTCCGGCCAACCAATGGCAACGGGCCAACTCAGCTTAAGCCCGTATTTAATCCCAAGCATGGCAGCGTGTGCGCTCTCTCTCTCTGTCTCTGTCTCTGTCTCTGTCTCTGTCTCTGATCGCCTTTCTTCTGACCCCCGTCGCTCGAATAAATCTCTTGGCTGCATGGTTGTCTCCGGTGTGGTGTTTTGCCCTTCAATAAAGACGATACAAACAATGTTAGGAGCAGTTGTGTGGCAAGTTATGATACAATGCAGATAAAGAAAATGAAATTATGGCCTTGTACGATTCGATCTCAGGTGCCTTAGAGAGTTGGCACTAGGGCTGGTCCTCAGGCCTAAGAGGGGGTGAGGTTGCTGTTCCGGGGTTGCGGTGCACGGGAACCAAAATGACATCAAGCTTCAATAACTCAGTCTTTGGGGTGGAGGAGCATGATGGCTCTGTTTCCAATAGAGCACGGGGATTCTGGTTGGTGTCTTAATTGCGGTTTTAAGATAATGAAGAGAACAAAAAAAAAAAAAAAGGAAATTCAAACAGCTTCTTCCTATTTGTCCAAAACACACAAAGTAATAAGAGGACACGGCCAAGTCCAGTGAGTGTATTTGACAGTGACACAAAAGATGCTTTGTTTAGGAAAACATCAGAGGGAGAGCCGGTATAATACCAAGGGGACTTGGACAAGAGAAAAGAAAAAGAAAGGGAAGGCAGGAGAAATAAATAGCCAGGGACGAACAGAGACCAGAGAGTGCCAAGGTGTTGGGGACACCAGGAATCTTTTCTTTTCAGGGGACATTAGGGATTCTAATGAGGAGGCCGGCTCCGGCCTGCTCACACCCCAGCCAATCAAAAATGGGATTTTTCTGGGCGAATGGGCCATGACAGGAAATCGTTTGCAAATGAGTGTAATGGACAGTGGATCCGCTCCTGCGGGATTTCCCAAGATCCACAGGGAGGCCTGTTTCTGAACAGGCAAAGCCAGTCCTCCTGCAGGCAGCGCCAAACGGAGGGAGGTGCCCCTGCCCGCCATGGCTCAGATCCGGAAGGAGGAAAGCAAGGTAGGTTTCCAAAGCCGCACCGTGAGCGAGCAAGCAAGCGGGGCCTGGGCATTGTCTCCCAATTAAATCCATCTGGACTGATTCCATTTAGGATTGAATTTGACTAAATTGTTTAAATGTCAAGCAGATCCAGCTCCGCTGTGTCCTTGGAAACACGGAATCTCTTAAGCTCTACCCTCTATCCCAGAAAAAGGTGGGGAGATGCGGGCGAGGGGACCCTAATCTATCAGCAGCTGTTTATTTGTTTTTTCCCCTTTGGCGCTGGGGATTGAACCCAGGGGCGTTCTACCTCTGAGCTACACCCCTAGTCCTATTTTATTTTTTATTTTGAAACAGGGTCTTGTTAAGTTGCAAAGGGCCTCGCTAAGTTGCTGCTGAGGCTGTCCTCGAACACGCGAGCCTCCTGTCTCAGTGTCCCAGGCACTGGGATTGTAGGCGTGCGCCACCATGCCCGGCTAACAGGTACTTCTTGAGCTCCTGAGTGTCATGTCCTTGGTTTTGTGGGCATGGCGCCTGTTTTCCTGGGGTTTATCACGGCGTGGGAACATTTGTCCTCCTTCAAGTGTTAGACTGACAACTCCCCTTCAAGTGTTAGACTGACAACTCCTTAATGGCAAATAGCCCTGCCTTGCTTGTCTCTGACTTAGTCTCTGACTTAGCCCAGTGCCAGGGTGAGCATTAAAACATTTGAGGAGAGAGTGATGAGAGACTGGAAGACCAAGTCAGAGAACAGCCCAGGGCCAATGAAATGAGCAAGTCCTTCCTGCACTTGAAGAAATGCAGAAGCAGCCGGGCCTGGGGGCACGCACCTGTCATCCCAGTGCTTGGGAGGCTGAGACAGGAGGATCTCAGGTTCGAGGCCAGCCTCAGAAATTTAGTGAGACCCTTGGCAACTTAACAAGATCCTGTTTCAAAAAGTAAAAAGGGCTGGAGGTGTAGCTCGGAGGTCAAACACTCCTGGGTTCAATCTCCTCTACCAAGAAAGAAAGAGAGACAGAGAGAGGAGAGGAGAGGGAGAGAGGAGAGGGAGAGAGAATGAGAGAGAGAGAATGAGAGAGGAGAGAGAAGAGAGAAAGAGAATAAGAGAGAGAGAAAATAAGAGAGAGAGAATAAGAGACAGAGAATGAGAGAGAGAGAAAATAAGAAAGAATAAGAGAGAAAGAATGAAAGAGCGAGAGAGAGCGAGAGCGAGAGCGAGAGAGAGAGAGAGAGAGAGAATGAGTAAGAGTGGAGCTGGGGAGAAGATAAACCCTTGCAGGGCGTGCGCACAGTGAACCTCTTCCTCCACTTAGGTCCTACCTCCCATTAGTCCACTCAGCTCTCGATGAGTGGATCCGTCAGATGGACCAATCCCGGATGAGCTTGGAGTCTTCATGATCCAGTTGTTGCCTGAAGGCCCCATCCCTGGACCTGGCTGCTTTGGCAACCATGCTTTTAACACAGGGGCTTTTGGGGGACATTCAAAACACCTTTGCTTTGAACACCCCCACTGAAATCAAACTTTGAATTCTCAATAAAGCCCAACCTTTCCTTTTCCCCAAGACCCTATTGGATCTCTTGAGATGGTGTCTTCTCCTCTGCAATAAGCAATAAACGTGGCCTTGTCTCAAAAGATTATGCTTGCAGCACAGGACATATCCACAAATAAATGACAGGTAAGGGTTGAAGCTGGGACCAAACACCAGCCTTTTTTTTTTTTTTTTTTTTTGGTAATGGGGATGGAACCCAGGGGCATTCTACCTCTGAGCTACACCTCCAACCCTTTTTATATTTTTATTTTGAAACAGGTCTCACTAAGTTGCCAACGCTGGCCTTGAACCTGCGATCCTCTTGTCTCAGCTTCCCAAGTACTAGAATTACAAGAGTGTGCCATTGTGCCCGGCTCCAACACCAGCTTTAACTGCCCCTTATGCCTAGTTTCTTCACAATGATGTAGAGTGCTCCTTCTGAGGGCTGGTGGGACTGAGACTTCTGTGAGAGATCTGAACAAGAATAAAACTTTGTGACCAAAACGCAAACACAAAATCCCTAGCGTCAAACCAACACCTGAAAGTGATTCCACCCAGGCAATTTTCTGTTGCATTAGACACAAGTCTATGTGATTATGTAACAGAAAATTGACTCCGCAAAATAACTATAATTGTGCCATCTGACAAGGAAACTACATGAGAGAATAGCAAATTCCTTTTAAATGAATACCTTCTAACGGAATAGAGGCAAGAACTAGATGAACATAGGCCCTACTTCTATATTGTGTTGACAAATACCATTGTTGATGCACTTTCTGTTTGCAACCTGCTTGCTGTCTGACACAGTTACAGAGTAAATTAAGTTGGGTACCACAATATACACGATGCTATTTGCTAGAGTGTGAGCTGTACTGAGGTTTGTAAGAATTTTTATTTTAACCCCCCATTTCGCCCTATTGGAAATGTCTAAAACATTATCCTGTGGGGTTAAAATTTTCCTTTCCTCTTTTGAAGGCAATTTTTTGTTCCTTTTTTAGAACATAAGAAAAAGATTGCCTGCAGCTGCTTTTGAGTTACTGGTGAATTAAATCAAAATGACTATTTCCATTGTAAAATACCTTATTTTATAATCTATGCAAAACTCAACACATAAAAGTTACCCCAACCGATACTTTCATAATACTTAAGAGTTATGTAAAGGCAAATTTATTACTATACTCTGATTAGTTTGATTTCTAGGTTTAAAAGAGTGCCCAAAACAACTCTACCTCACTAAGAATGATTAGTTCAGTAAATTCAAATCCTAAGCCTGTGCAAAAAAGGCAACCTACCCCCACCCCCATCCTGGGGATTAAACCCAGGGGCATTCTCCCTCTGAGCTACACCCTCAGCCCTTCTTATTTTTATTTTTTGAATCAGGGCCTTGCTAAGTTCCTAAGGGTCTTGCTAATTTGCTGAGCCTGAGGCTGGCCTTGAACCTACAATCCTCCTGTTTCAGCATCCCAAGTACTGGGATTACAGGTGTGTACCAGCACGCCCAGCTAACATTGTTTTCTTACTGACAAATATTTCCTAAGTGCCTACTTTATGCCAAACATCCTACATCCAACCCACTTAGTGCCTCCAATACCCCAGTAGGGTAGATGCTATCTTGCCAATGAAAATTGTTGTGATTTGGATGTGGTGTATTCCCCAAGGGCTCTTGTGTTGGAGGGTTGGTCTCCAATGGGGTAGTGTTCAAAGGCGAGGCTTTGGGGAAGTCATTGTGTCATGAGGGGTCTGATTTCATCAGTGGATCGATCCAATGGTAGCTGAGTGGACCACTGGCAGGTGGTAATGGCTGTGGGAGCTGGGACCTGCCTGAAGGGAGTGGGTCCTTGGGAGTGCATCCCTGGAGACTCTATTTTGCCTACTTGCTTTCTTCCTCTGCTTCCCGGCTGCCGTGAGCTGAGCAGCTCTCCTGCACCACACCCTTCCGCCATGATGTTCTGCCTCATCTCAGGCCCAGAGCCATGGTACTGCCGACCATGTACTGACCCTCGGAACCTGTGAGCCAAAATAAATTTTCCCTCCCTTAGGTTGTTTTTCTTAGGTATTTGTCACAGTGACAGAAAGCTGACACAACACTATTGAAGCATAAAGGGAGTCAAATGAGAGAAACAACTAGATTAAAACAATATTTTCAGTAAATCAATGCAAATCAATCCATTTTACTCATTCGTTGACATTTTTTTGGACACCTACTCTATACCATTGGGACTACAAAGGCCGGGAAGACAGATATGGTTTCTACACTCATAGACCTGTGAGCATTTCAACCGTGGAGGGCCAAGTATCTATAAACTGAAAGATATCTATGGTACCTACTTCCGCGCATGGTTCTATGGAAGATACAATCGTATGGGGGACAGTCGAGGGGCAGGACATCTTCCATCATGTGGTGAAAAATACCTAACATTGTGAAGGGAGTAAGAGTGGTAATCTGCACCGAAATCAGAAACTGTAAGTATCTTGCAATATCAGGAGTGGAAAGACATGATTGTCTAAGGCTGTGACTGACCTAGGGAACATGCTGTTAGTTTTAGAACTGGAAGCCGTTGTAGAGGGAGATAGTCTAATTTTGTCACCTTCAAAATCTACGTCTAGGTGTTTACAGGTGCCCTCCTAGTTGTGCCACCCAAGGGGCGAGGAAAGTGGACAGAGGAAAAGAAGCATAACATATCTGTGATGGATTCTGTATACTAATTGCTAATGTTATTGGAAGAAAGAATTCTGCTTGAAAAAAAGAACAGATGACATTTCAAAGTCACATATTTAGTCTAAATCTTTCCCAGCCAAACTCTTATATCCACTAGATCATTTCCCTCTGTATTGAATTGAATTTTTAAAAAATGGGGGTAATTAATTTCATGAATGGTCAAGACAAGAATTTCAGATGTGATCAGAATTAATGCACGTTGTCATCCTAGAGATTCGTCCAAGAATTAATTTCAGGGTTGAACAAGCCAAGAGGATCGTGCAGTTCAAGAGGCCCAGGTTTATGCACTTCATTAACAGGAATTTCAAATCACAGATGGAGGATGAGATAAAACATCACTTAGGGGGAGACCTTGGACAAAAAAAAAAAAAAACTACTTACTACAAAGGAGGACCTCCTATACATGTGAGTCATGGGACCCGGTACAATCATTTACGTTGCTCAGAAACATGAAAGAAAACCAACTGGTTCGTGTTTCTTTGTTTTCAAGAGAAAACCATCCGGGGTGTGAATGAGAGTCCCCTGTATGGGAAACCTCCTCCTGTCAGATAAAAAGATGCGATCAAATCCATGGAAAAAATACTCAAGGCCAATGAGAAGTTTATCGAGATTAGAAAAGTTCTTTAATCAAGAAAGCATGGATATTTAGAAGAAACCACACTTTAAAAACTATTTTCATTGGTGCATTGCAATTATACATCATAGTGAGTTTCAGAGTGATCAAAATAGGTGTGCACACGGCTCTTGGCGGATTTCCTTCCACATCCCACCCCCTTCCCCTCCTTCCCCATACATGCTGGTGAAGTTGATAGTGATACCTTCAAATATTGCCATAGTATTGTTTGAACGGTGTCCTTCCTCCATCCTCCTTTTTCTCTTCCCCAATCTACTATTCTATGGGTCTCTTTCCACATTATTTTAAGTTCCTTATGTTTCCTATTTTCTTTCTAGTTTCCACATATGACAGAAAACATATGACCCTTGACTTTCTGATACTGGCTGATCTCACTTAGCAGAATATTCTCTAGTTCCATCCATTTCCCTGCAAAGGACACAATTTTGTTCTTCTTTACGGTTGAGTAGAATTCTACTGTGTGTATAGACCACATGTTCTTTATCCATTCATCTGTTGATGGACGCCTGAGTTGGTTCCACAATTTGGTCATTGTGAATTGTGCTGCTATAAACATGGGTATGCATGTATCATTATAGTATTCCGACTTTAACTTTTTTGGAAAGATACCGAGGAGCGGTACGGCTGGGTCATACAGTGGTTCCATTCCTAGTTTTGTGAGGACCCTCCATACTGATCTCCATAGTGGTTGTACTAATTTACGATCCCATCAGCAGGGTATAAGAGTTCCTATTTCCCCACATCCTTGTCAGCATTTGTTAGGGTTTGTATTCTTGATAATTGCCATTTTAACTGGAGTTAGATGAAAAGAAGAAATACAATCGTCCAATGAATATATGAAAAAATGTTCAACATCATTAATAATTGGGCAAATGCTAATTGAGCCCACACTCTTTAAGAGACAGTGGATCTTCTTACAGCAGGGAAGCTATTACTTTTTATACTTCTTTGCAGCTTTGGAAATAACCACTAACCCTTGACCAACTTAAACACCATCTAAACCCACATCCATTCCTATGATGAGTGGGGACTGTGATGCGCAATACACTCCAGGTCAGAACTGGACCCCCCAACTCAGGCAGGAGACAGAGATAAGAAGTCTTCAGGGCAGGCCCAGGTCGGGTTGTTATTCTTGGCTTTGTGTCTGGTGTCAAAGATGGTGCTAGGACTTAATAGAAACTTAAGACATTTTACTTGATTGAATTACTAAATGCACCGCAGCAACTCTGGGAGCATTACAGGCTCGGCAAGTACTCACAGAACGAGAAGGTGATGACTGGATCATTGGACAGAATAAACTGTCGATGCAATGGAGGAATGGGACGCAAGACCAAGCTCGGCTTTCTTGGGAAGTTTCTCGTACGCTGCACGCATAGGGAAGAGCTAGCCTAGGCTAGAAGAATTCCAAGGCAGCTGTTCCCTGCATTGCCAAATCGATCCCCAACAGGAAATAAACCCCAAGTTCAGGGCCACTTGAGCAATGTAAACTTGCACCCTAATCTACTGGTGACTTGGAAAGTTTTTATCCCAAGAAATGATCCAAGTCACATATGGTTTGATGGAATATGCTTGGGTTTGGTAAAACTATATGAAAATAGGCTGAGCAAGACTTCTAGGAAATTTGGCCTCAGCTGCAGGAGTCAGGCGTCATGTTTGTGATGGGATGAGAAGCATGCTAAGAGGACGCCTTTGTAAAAATGCGCTCTCCCTCTCTGCCACATCATCTCAAAGCTCATCGTCGAAGCAGTGGGGAAACAGAACAGCCTTTGGATTTGACTTCGAGCATTGCTAACTCCAAATCCCAGATCTGCCAGCAATTTCTTTGACCTGGGACAAGTCCCTTGCCTCTCTAAACCTTAATTCATGACATTGGAAAATAGTCTCTATTTTCTAGAGTGATTGTGAAGGTTAGGGGAGATAGTAGGTCAAGTCCCTGACCCGGGGTAGCGATTCAACACATAGTGTTACTGTTGTTATTAACTCGTTCCTTGAGATAGGAGGACAATTTGGTCCACAAAGGTCTCCATTAAAAGGTCTGGGGGAGGTCGATGCTTAAGTCTGGGTTAGCAGCTGCAAAGAAATTGCATCATCAAACCAACAGCCGGAGGAGACATTCTGGTGGCTGACGCCGGGCGTTCCCTGTTACTTTCTCCCACTTTGCAGGAGCCTGTCCCTTCTCTGGGTGAATTTGTTTCCTTCCAGGAAGGAAGAAACTGCAGGGATTACATGAGAAGCCACCGCCCATGACTCTCAAACGGCCCTTCCTACCGCTCAGTACGGTCCTATCAAAAGGTGGCCGCTGGTTTAGCTCTAGTTTCTGGACTGTCGTTCTAAATCATACAGCTCTTTAAAATGTGAGCTAACCCCTAGGACAGGTACTCTACTTCTATTTCAGGATTTATAAAGCCTAATTGACATTTTTATCAATCTGATGGTTTTTCTTTTCTTTTTTTTTTTTGCGGTACCGGGGATTGAACCCAGGGGCGTTCTATCTCCGCGCTACACCCCCGGCCCTATTTTTTTTTATACTTTATTTTGAAACCGGGTCTCACGAAGTTGTGGAGGGCCTCACTAAGTAGAGGGAGAGAGAGAGAGAGAGAGAGAGAGACAGGGAGAGAGAAAGAGAGAGAGAGAGAGCTGAGGCTGGCCACGAACCCGGATCCTCCGGTCTCTGCCTCCCAAAGTACTGGGATTACAAGCGTGCGCCACCACGCCCGGCAATCTGACGGTTTTTCTAGAGAATTAAAGTACATAAAATTTTGTTAATAGAACGAATCAATAAAAATAAGGCTATTACATGTTTCAGTTGTATTAATCACAGGAAAAATGTTTCTTTTTGCTTTTTGGGGGGTACTGAGGGTTGAACACAGGGGCCTTCTACCTCTGAGCTAAACCCCCAGCCCTTTTTATTTTGAAACAGGGTCTCACTAAGTGGTTGAGGCTGACCTTGAACCTGTGATCCTCCCGTCTCAGCCTCTCAAGTACTGGAATTATAGTTGTGTTTCACTGTGACCAGCTGGAAAAGTCTGTTTTTCTCTTTATTTCTCTAATATAAAAATATTGCCCAAACTTCCTTTTCTGTAAGAGGCATATGAATTGTACAAACCTCCTTGGGAGCCATGCCAGCCTTTTAAGTCTGTAAACATGCTCCAAGAGCACATTTCCCAATAATATGCCTTTGTAGAAAGATCGTAATGGATAAGACTATTGAAAATCTTGGTTCTGGTCTCCATACTTGTGTGCGATGTGGATAGACTGTCTACCCATCAGATGCCAAATCTCCTGCTAATAATTAAGAACAGAAGAGTCAAATGCCACAGAATAGTGATTTCACTTGCATGGTTCACATCAGAAAAGAATTTCTGCAATATAATAAATACAAATTTTCATGGACGAACCCTTGACCAAGGAGTTCCGGTGCTATTTCGAGAAATGTCTAAAGTGTGGTCTTCTGCTTAAGCCTAAGGAACAGGTGAAATTTTACCTTAAGTCTTAAAGGTTATGTGCCTTAAATGTAATGTAGAGCCATCTGCTATGCAAAAACAAAACAACACGCAAAAAAAGTAAGGTGGGGTCATTTTAAAGTGAAAATGCTTTGGATGGCGATTAGAGAGTAAGATTTGAGGAAGTATGTCTAATTAACATCACAAATAAACCATATCTTTTCAGAATTTTTGAATTTATAAATGACACAGAATTCAACAGGAATAGTATACAAAAAATAGATAGCCTACTACCTCTACTTCCACCTTTTTATTTTTTGGTACTGAAGATTGAGCCCAGGGGTGTCCTACCTCCGATCTACAGATCCAGCCCTATTTTATTTCTTTACTTTGAAACAGGGTCTCGCTAAGTTGCTGAGGCTGATCTTGAACCTGCAGTCCTCCTGTCTCAGCCTCACAAGTATTGGGATTACAAGCGTTTACCATCATGCCTAGCTTAGTCTACTCTTCAGTTGCTCTTAAGAAATACTATATATGAAGATTACTTATTTATATATATATATATATATTTATTTGGTACTGGGGATTGAACCCAGGGCCACTCTACCTGAGCTATACCTCTAGTCACCTCCCCCCCTTTTTAAAATTTTGAAACAGAGTCTCACTAAATTGCTGAGTGTCTCACTAAGTTGCTGAGGCTGGCCTTGAACCTATGATCCTCCTGACTCCGCCTCCCAAATACTGGGATTACAGGCATGCACCACTGTAGATTATATGAAGATTATTTGAAAGAGGCAAATTTGTAGAAAATTTTCAGTTGCTAGTTTGATTTCTGCATATGCACTGTGTACCATGTGAAAATACGAACATTTATTTATGTCTTTATGAATATATATGAATATCTTTATTTTAATGGTTTTTATATCTGTTTATTATTTTCACCTGACATTACTTTAATAAGAATGATTGTGATTAATTGATTCTGGAAGTTAACAATGACCATGTGGCTCTCTATATTTCGTTTCATGATTGTATTGTATAAATATTCATTATTTCATTATAGACAGACCAAGAATAATGATGTATCGTTTTTTGTGTGGTTTGGAACTTGTATTTGTTTGGTTTCAGATATGATCTTCTCTATCAGGAGATTCTATGAGCAGGTGTTCACGTAAGAGGGCTTCATTGTGGGTGGCTTTTTCTTTCTTTCTTTTTCTTTTTTTTGCATAAAATTAAACTGCCAAAGCAATAGACTCTAAAAATGTTTGGCCTCAACAGTCTAACTATTTTAATTATACCTTTTAAATAAGTTTAAATGCAATATGCAGTTAACTCACATTTAACCCAAACAAATCTTTCAAGGATAAATATGAACCCAAACTTCAAAAGTCCCCACACCAATTGCTACTGGAAATTTAAAAACCCCAAAGCACAAATAAAATACGTACATCTGAATAAAGAAAAGCCATTTCCTGTTATTGGGGGCTATTTCTTTTAACTTTGATGCCTAACAATAGTGTCCTTCTGTGGTTAGTTTGCTGAGGTTGACATTTTCCTAAGTTTATTTTATTTATTTTTGTTTTTGCGGTACTGGGGATTGAACCCAGGGACATTCTACCTCCGAGCTACACCCCCAGCCCTATTTTTTTATTCTTTATTTTGAAACAGGATCTAAGTTGCGGAGGGCCTCACTAAGTAGCTGAGGCTGGTGGCAAACCTGCAATCCTCCGGTCTCAGCCTCCCAAGTACTGGGATTACAAGCATGCGCCACCACGCCCAGCCTAAGTTTATTTTAAAAGGACATTTAAAGGGATCCCTTATTTTGGTCTTTGAGTCAAAGCTGCATATTCTCTCGGGCCTGACTCGAGCGTCCTGAACCTCCTGCGGTGCTGTCCTTGCAGCATTCCCAGTGAAGTAGAACTTCGGGCTCTGGAGTTAATCCTTGCTGGCCTTCAGAACCTGTTTTTCTCTTGCTTGTCCCTCTAGAGCCTGCCAATCCCTTGACTAACCCATGCCCTAGGCTGCCTGTAATTATGCAACTCGGATCGCAGTGACGTGCAATTATCCTGGAAGGTAATCGGGCATTGGCCTGTTGACCTGAGACATAAACTTGCTTTCTTCACTGCGTGACCTGTTCCTCTTCCATCGCTGGCTAGAGAGGCCTCACAGCAACTTGCTTGGTCCCTTTTTGAGAGATGATGCAACTCGAGGGTAGATCCTATCTCACACCGCTCAGAGAACAGGAGGGTGGAGTTCAATATCAGCTGTCACTCTGTGCTAGTTTGCCTGGGTCTCTGGGAGAAGCTCAGAGAGCTCGCGAGCAGCTGCTAGACATCTGGCCCCGATGCCAGGCCCTGGGAAGTAGGGAGTGTCCCACCATCAGTGTACAGATGAGACATTTAGAACCAGGCCCTTGTAAATCAGTGTCACCAAACTTGCAAAAGCAAGAATGTCACCCGTGCACCGAGAAAGAAATGACGAGCCCACACTTCATCTACACTCAGCGGAGGAATATGCACTCAGTGTGAAAAAGCACAGAGCAGTGGCTATTGTGCGCGCCGGGAGGAAGTTTCAGGGCTCCTCGCTGCTCAGCGTGATTCTCGTTGTGTTTGGGCAGGTGCTTGGCCTCTTCCTGCCAGGCTGCCTGGCATTCTGTCTCCTCTTTTATTGGAAAACACATTTTAACATCTGTAAGTCGTTTGTAACTGAGCGATGGGCCTCGGGTTTTCCTGTATCTCCTGCCATTCTTTAACCCATGACAGACACCTTGATTTACTGGGACAAACTTCCCCAAAGTTTCTCCCTGTGGCAGGGACTTTCAAGAGGTTCCACTGACAAAAAAGCATTCTTGGTATTCTCAGCTCGAGTGAACAAAAGAAAGTTCTCCATTTTGCTGTCCCATATAACACCATCACAACTGGGACCAAGAGAGCTATTTGAACAGGAACAGCCACGGATGATCTGTCTAATTAGAGAGTCACTTTTTTTTTTTAAATTTTGCTACCTTCTGCTTAAGGTACTATAGTCCCATTTATATTTTTCATTACTCTGTAATTAAAAATGAAGAAAACGTTCAAATCTGGTTTTCTAAATTCTAGTAACATTAGCTTTCTTTCTCTGTTGTGTGTTGAGCCTACTCTGTGGTTTTGAGCTGACGATGAACTCAGCAAGTCAGAGAAAATGGTAGAAACAAGACGCCTCTTTCCAACCAGCTCCCGGGAAGAGCAAACAAGGTGAGCCCCGGCTTTCATGATGCAGCAGCGCGATTTTCTTTTATGCATCATTTTTCTTACATCTTGCAGCTCAAATGCGTCACGCTTTCTAATGTGGTTATATGTAATTCAATGTAGTTATAGAACTAAAGGTCAGAGTGGATGAGAAAAAGGGAAAAGAAAAAATATATCAGAGAACAACACTGATGTATAAGTAATTATAGCTGAAGCTAAGTACAAAGGAGCAAGAAATTTGAAAATTGCCAGGCATGGTGACACACACCTGTAATCCCTGTTGGGAGACTGAGGCAGAAGGATCGTTGGTTTGAGGCCAGCCTCAGCAACTTAGCAAGGACCTCAGCAATTTAGTGAGACCCTGTTTCAAAATAAACAGGCTGGGGGAGGTGTAGCTCAGAGGTAGAATGCCTCTGGGTTCAATACCCAGCACCAAAAATAAACAAATAAATATAAATAAATAAAAAGGGCTGAGGGTGTGGCTTGGAGGTAGGATGTCCCTGGATTTACTCCTCAGTACCAAATGAATAAATAAACAAACAAACAAACAAATAAATAAAATAAAAAATAAAAAGGGCTTGGGGTGTAGCATAAAGGAAGAATGCCCATGGGTTCAATCCCCAGCACAAAAAGAAAGAAAGAAAGAAAGAAAGAAAGAAAGAAAGAAAGAAAGAAAAGAAAGAAATTTGAGACACTTGTGGTAGAGTAGACAAAGAAGGCTCAAGTGTTAGAGGTGATAAGTCTTTTGTGCACGGTCTAGAAAAGTTTAAGAAGTGAGAAAAATAAAGAGGGGAGATATAGAAAACTAAATTCAGAGATGGAAGATAAATTAATCATGGGACAATGCTTAGAAGAATGAGAAAGACTTATCCCACTGAAGGTGTAGTGAGGGATGGGCCTCGGTGCTGGGACACTTCAACTGAGACGTATGAACCATTGTATCCAGGGTAGAGGGAAGAGGAGTTATTGCCAACATGGACATCCTTAGGGGAGGACTCATCCTACAAATTCGATGACGCCCCAAAGCTCAAGGTCTTGACTAGTTCAGTTTATGTATTTTGGTGGCTTCCCTGGTTTGCCCAAGGAGACTTTAGTTTTTGCTTAATGCTGTTTTTCATTGCTAATTGGGCCTCTAAACTGGATTAATGTGCTTAACTTCCTTCCTTCCCCCTTTCAATTTGGCTCAGATGGAATAGGGGAAGTGAAGACAGTAGAAAGGGGACTAACAAGCTAGTTAAGAGACTAACAAGCTAGTTAAGAGAGCAGGCAATGAATATCCTTTGAAGTCACCAGTGAAATGGGGATTTGCAACTAGCCAGCTTACTCTCTGGAATGTCTGCTTCTTTATAACTGAACTCATCTTGCCTTGAAAGCTTTGTGGTCAAAAAAGAAAGAAAGAAAGAAAGAAAGAAAGAAAGAAAGAAAGAAAGAAAGAAAGAAAGAAAGAAAGAAAGAAAGAAAGAAGGAAAGAAAGAAAGAAATTTGAGACACTTGTGGTAGAATAGACAAAGAAAGCTCAAGTGTTAGAGGTGATAAGTCTTTTGTGCACGGTCTAGAAAAGTTTAAGAAGTGAGAAAAATAAAGAGGGGAGATATAGGAAACTAAATTCAGAGATCTTAACTACAAATAAACACAGTGCTACTGCTGATATTAATGAACTTAAGGGGTCTTTCTTTGGTGGCTACAGGTGCACACTTTCTATGTTCCTTAAAGTAAATAGGAACTTTGCAAATATTTGTGGTGAGAAATTGTCATTTTTAAATACTCAGAGCATATGATGGCAAAATGTCTAAAACTGTGCATGAGTCAAATTTCAAAAATCTCTTTGTGTCTACACACACACACACACACACACACACACATGTACATACACATATGTATAAAATTAAACCAAACAATTTTTTTGTTTCTAATCCTCTGGCCCAGCCAATTGCATTGTAAAGAATTCTGGCCAAGAAATAGTCAGTCACAGCATTTTTGCTAATAATGCCAAATGTTCCTGCCCAAGGGAGAGAAGAAAGCTTTCCAGACATAACTCTTTCTACAGTATGTGAAGCTGAAATTGTGGGTTTTGTGTCACGAGAGTACCAAAAGCAAGAAGGAGCCCGATGTCTTCCATCCTGACAAAATAAAAGTGCTATTTCTTTCATATTTTTGAAGTAATCATCTATTTCAGTTGGTCAGAGCTACTCAGTGGTTATGGAAAAATTCTATATGGGAGATTATTTCTAAAAGTCACATCTATGAATAAGTCCTCTTTGGCTGTGTCACAAACACTCATTACTTGTCTACAGTTTCTAAAGGAAGGGTGAGCGTCGGGGTAGATTTATAAACTCCACATTGTAGGAATCCATTTGGAGTCTTCTATCTAAACCCGATGTAACTAGTGTAGCATTTTCCTATGGATTGATTTTGATCGCATGACCGTGTATACATCAAGGATTATTCTGAGCATCTCTGACTTCTTGGTCTATTCCCAGGGTCTCTGCTTTGGTGCGCAGGAAGGACGGCAGATGGTGCTCATTCTTGGCAAGTGGTAATATCTGCAACCAGAGCAGTCCCGGATCGCCTTCTGTCGATTCCATCAAGAGTTTATTAACCAAATTTCATTCCTACCTGTGCCAGGATCTACTTCTCTTTGCTCACGACTCTGGCCAAACTGAAACTTGGACTGGGGTTGCCCAGGAGACTCATAAGAGTTTGAAGCCAAACTCCAGTTCCTGCCCACTGAATAATTAGGCATGAATCCACCCCACCAAGAACTGGGAGACAGACGGGAGGTCAGAGGTGAACAAGTAGGAGAAGGCACACTTATGAAACTTCCTTTTAACTTGGAGTGAAGGAAATATCGAGGAGATGACAGGGACATTCCTCTGTAGTGGAGGGTGTTGATAAAGTGGTCCAGCTTGTCCAGGCCCAGGCGGGCGCCCCCTGCCTGCAGGGCAGAGGAGAACAGGTGCCTTAACATGGTCTTTTACCTTGTCCCTGTACCAATTTCTCATCTCCAAACTCAGCAGGACTTCAGACTTGATACTCTTATAGCATTTTCTAGCTCTTTTAGCTTGTCAGCTTCTTCTCACGTGTAAACAGTTAAATTTGAGAAAGCCTATTTACCCCCTAAAACTCTCAGCTCAGTGCCTAGGAAGCGTGCTTGGTTCAATGCGGTGTTTACCACGGCGCAAAGCCAAGGACTATATTTGCTAAGTGCAAAAGCAAAAAAGGAATTCCCCGTTCCATGAGAATGGGGAAAACAGACTTGAGAAGGTTTCAAGAAACCTTACAAATGAAAATAATGAGCAAGGACATCCTTTTATAAGGTGTGCAAAGTTAGCACCAGGAGCAGACGACCCCAGTCACAGCATCTTTGTGTTTCTTTTAGGCCGGTTACATGTTTTCTTTGCAATACTCCGCATTTCCTCTCTCTTCATACATGGCTTTTATTTTAAAGCACTTTATTTTGATAAAATTTAAAACAAGCCAGGCATGGTGGCGCACACTTGTAATCCCAGTACTTGGGAGGCTGAGACAGGAGGATCTGGTTTCGCAGCCAGCCTCAGCTACTTAGTGAGGCCCTCCACAACTTAGTGTGACCCTGTTTCAAAATAAAAAATAAAAAATAGGACTAGGGGTGTAGCTCAGAGGTAGAATGCCCCTGGGTCAATCCCTAGCACTGCAAAAAAAAAAAATTAAAACAAAGGAAAGTTGTAAATATGGTTCAAAGAACTTTCACATTCCTTTTTCCAACAATACCACGTATTGATTGTATTTTACCTAATTTACTTTGTCATTTTCACTAACCCCCCCCCACGCTTGTATGACTCATGAACAGGGTCATTTGAAAGTGAAATATAGGGACATCATTGTGATCCTAAATATATAGCAGTGTATTTTCTAAACACAAAGATCTTCTCTCACATTTGTACATCTCTGTGCACAAGACAATGATCAAAACCAGGAAACAGAAGGTCGGTACACTACATTACTCGATCCACGCTCCATATACAAGTTCTATTATTAACTCAATGATGTCCTTTAGCGGACTGTTTACTCTGCCCTGGATCTGCTCCAGGGAGTGAAGTCCACTTGGTTGTCATGTCTTTGTTCCCCTCCTTGAAACTATTCCTCGGCCTGTCTTGGTTTTATTATGATTTTGCCGTGTTTGAAACCCAGTTACTTTGTAAAGCATCCCTCCCTGTATGTTTATCTGATGTTTCCTCATGAAAACATCCAAGTTATGAATTTTTAGTAGTAACACCACAGAAATGACATTGTGTCCTTCTCAGAACATCACATAAAGAGGCTCATGATGCCCACCGTCCCACTATTGGTGACATTAATTTGTTTACTTGGTTAAGGTGATGGGAAGCAGGATTTTCGGGGTCTTAATTAGATAATACTAATTGTAAAAACAGATCTGGGTGAAACAATGATTTTGAAGGACAGTCTGCAAGATAAATAGACCATTTCATCTTTCTAACTCTAAAATTGGAGTTAGAAAGATGTATTAGAAAGATTGTTTTAAGTTAGAAAGATTGCTTTAAGCCAGATCATAAGAAATACCATGTGGTCAGGTGTGGTGGTGAACACCTGTACTCCCAGCTACTCAGGAGGCTGAGGCAGGAGGATCACAAGTTGGAGGCCAGCCACATCAATTTAGCAAGACCCTGTCTCAAAATAAAAAATAGAAAAGGGCTGAGAATATAGGTCAGTGGTAGAATACTTGCCTAGCATGCCTGAGGCCCTGGGTTCAATCTCCAGTACTGCAAAAACAACCAAAACCACACATGTACCTAGACCAAGATAGGCTGGCCAGGTGTGACACTGCCTTATCTGACTGCATTTTTTTTTTCGGTACCGGGGATTGAACCCAGAGGCATTCTACCTCCGCGCTATACCCCCAGCCCTATTTTTTATACTTTATTTTGAAACCGGGTCTCACGAAGTTGCAGAGGGCCTCACTAAGTAGAGAGAGAGAGAGAGAGACAGGGAAAGAGAGAGAGAGAGAGAGAGAGAGACAGAGAGAGAGAGAGAGAGAGCTGAGGCTGGCCGCGAACCCGCATCCTCCGGTCTCCACCTCCCAAAGTACTGGGATTACAAGCATGCGCCACCACGCCGGGCATCTGACTGCATTTTGTTTCATAGTTTTGAGCTCTGTCTCATAGTAAAGAATGTGTCTAGTCTTTGCCTAGGGTTCCTGGCATGGAGCTTCCAGGCCCTTGGAATTTCTTGAGTGACAGGAAGTATCATTGTCATGCTCATTCCCTGGGGTCACGTGCTGAGAAGATGACCCAGGATCTGGGCTGGTTACCAAAAAGATAAAGCCTGCAGTGGGAGGGCCGTGAGAGAAGGGAGGCCGGAGACTGAGTTAGCAATCATGCCTGCGTAATGACAACTCAATAAAAACTCAGGACACTGGAACTCAGTAGAGCTTCCTGGTTGGTGAGCACATCCCCAATTCCAACCCCAGCCCTAGTTGATTTTATGTTTTATTTTTGGAGAAGAGGTGGAAACTCATCATTTAAGGTCCTCCTAGACCTCATTCCTTGCATTTCTTCATTTGGCTCATTCTGACTTGCAGCCTTTAAATAGAGCTGGGTAGCACTTTCCTCACATCTGAATTGCTGTAGGGAATTATTGAAGTGAGGGGGTCATGGGAACCCCCAGGGTTTGTAGTTAGTGGGACAGCACTGATGGCTTCAATTAGAAGTGAGGGCAGACTCGGGTACCCTGCCTTCCCACTCATTGGGCTACACTCTGCTCCGGATAGTTACTATCAGAATTAATTGCAAAATGGTAGTTGTGTCAGAAAAGGCACTTATGGAAGGATATTACATACAATTTATAACATCTGAGGGTTTTTTTTTGTTGTTGGTGGTGGTGGTGGTGGTGTTGGGGATTGAATCCAGGGGCATCCTACCTTTTAGCAACACGCTCAGCCCTTTTTATTGCTTTATTTTGAAATAAAGTCTCACTAAGTTGCTGAAGCCGGCCTTGAACCTGCAATCCTGTCTCAGCCTCCCAAGTCCTAGGATTACAGATATGCACCACCGAGCCCAGCCGTTCACCACATCCAGCTTGACATGCCCAGCTGTGTGCCACCACATTCAGCTAATGACATTTGAATTTGATAAGAAAATTTCAATTGTGAATAATGTGTACCTACATATGTATAGACAATGAATTATGTACATCTGCCTAGATATGTAAATATGGATTACATATACAATCCTGGAAAAATAAATTGTTACATTAATAGACTCATTTGCTCTTTAATTCCTTAAATACCGATCCAAGGTTATGTTATAAAATTCTGATCTTTCACGTTTACTTAATGACTTGCCAAACATTTACTTAAATAAAACTCATATTTGGTGTTGCCATTTTATTTAAGGAAAATGATTATCAATTGGTCGGAACCATTCTAAGGATTTTTCTCAACCATGGTTTCCTTTGGCTGGGCTGTATCCATGCATGATAGATAATATTTTTGTCCTACTAAATAAAACTTCTCACTGGAGAAACAAAGGAGACCCGCCCACACATAGACTTTTTTTACTCTTACTTAGGTCAATAGGTGAGTATTTTGTTTTTTTGTTTTTTATTTTTTGTGGTACTGGGGATTGAACCCACCCTCTGAGCCACACCCCAAGCCTGATTTTATTCTATTTTATTTTTTGAAACAGGGTCTCGCTAAGTTGTCGAGGGCTTTGCTAAATTGCTGAGGCTATCCTCAAACCTTCGATCCTCCTGTGTCAGCTTCCCAAGTACTGGGATTACAGACGTGCACCAGAGAGCCTAGCTAATAGGTGAGTATTTTATTTTATTTATTTATTTATGTTATTTTTTGTGGTACTGGGGATTGAACCCAGGGGCATTCTACTTCTGAGCTCCACCCCCAGCCCTATTTTTTTTTTATTCTTTATTTTGAAACAGGGTCTCACTAAGTTGCAGAGGGCCTCACTAAGTAGCGGAGGCTGGCTGCGAGCCTGTGATCCTCCTGTCTCAGCCTTCCAAGTACTAGGATTACAAGTGTGCGCCACCACACCTGGCTTTAGGTGAGTATTTCAAAAAGTCGCCCAAGGGTTTCCTTGCTTTCCTGACTTTGGGCGTGAGGATGCTCGAGCCCTCTCTGGAAGATGCTGTCCTACACTTGAAATCTGTAGTGACATCTGGACTTATCTGTTGGCCCTCCTTGGCTTGGACTTGTTGCTGACCATGTAAACAAGAGCCGCTGCTTCAGCCTTCTTTCTGGAACACAAGGCAGTGCGGGCGGCCAAGGGCGGCCAAGGGCGGCCAAGGGCAGAGGTGCGGAGCCTGGCTGAGCTGTGCACTCGCTTCTCCGGAGGAATGGTCCTCTCTAAAAGGTCCCTTCTGTGGCAAGGTATTTCCTAAGAGCTTCCAGCACCTTCCTGAGTGAAGGTGATGCAGACACAGCAAAGCTGGCTTGTCATCTAAGTTGAGACTCTGCTCTGGGCCATTTCGGGCCGTATTTGCTGCCCTAGATATTTTTGGTGGCCTGGTGAAATCATGAGAGGCATTCTTGACCTGCTCTCTGGGAAAACTGATCGGAAGCCTAGAATAGAGAATGGTCTCTCTTGCTGATTTGGGAAGGGACGAGAAGGGAGAGACATTGAATTCCTCCTCTGTGTGGGCACAGTCACAGTATTTAATTCTTACGCCAAGCTTGTGCCGAGGGTCTCTTGGATTCCTTTGTCCTTTTGTTTCCTAGTCAGATATTTCGTGAGCAACTCCTTTGTGGCAGGCCCCATGCAGAGAGCTGGGCCTCTTTAAACCTTACAGTTTTTGTGTATTTCATCATTCCTATGACTTCAATAAAATTTTAATGAATTCGGAGCAGGGTACTATTTCTACATGTATACAAAGGTAGTAAATAAAATATACAGGGGGTGGGTTGGGAGGAAAAATAGGAAAAGATCTTCTTTCTTTGCATTTCGCACTGAGCAAGGGAATATGAAGAAGAATGCCAAAGCCAGCTTCTCTGCTGTCCTAACTGCCCACAGAGGAACTCAAAGTCACCTCTGTTACCTGATAATTCTTGGCCTCCGCGTGTTGCTCTTAATCACACTCCAGCGAACTTTATTTCAAGCTCAGCTTGTCTGTTTCCCAGGACTGATCTCCTTCCAGACTTCGGATGGGAAATGTCAGCCCTCCTGTCAACATCCCTAACGTTTGAATTCTTGGGACACTGGAGACACTCCAAGACAAGGGGCTGGACTCAGCTGTGTATATATCACTCGCTCCAGCACCACTGGGAAGGGGCGCAGGAGTGCTTCTCAACTATTTTTAATAGCAAAGTAGGCCAATACAGAGACAGTATTCCTCAGGAATCGTTCTTTTTTTTTTCTGCTAAAGGGTTTAGTGGGCATATTGAATATAGAGAGAAGTAAGAGTTACAATACTTGGAGGGAAATCTAATTGACTGTTTTTTTTTTTTTTTGCAGTACTGGGGATTGAACTCAGGGGCATTCTACCTCCGGGCTACACCCCCAGCCCTATTTTTTATTCTTTATTTTGAAACAGGGTCTCACTAAGTTGCAGGGGGCCTCACTAAGTAGCTGAGGCTGGCCACAAACCCAGATCCTCCGGTCTCAGCCTCCCAAGTACTGGGATTACAAGCGTGCACCACCACGCCCGGCTAGATTGACTGTTCTTGAGTCCAAAAAAACTAAGAACGAAATTCTTACAGACACAGACATCAGGACCGGCCCACCCTTCTGGGCTTTGGAAATGCTGGACTTCAGTTTCTTTAACAAACTAAAGTCTGTTAATGCAACAAAGTTCGCCCCAAGTTTGCTAATGTAACAAAGGCCGCATTTGCCCAAATGAGTATTTGAAATGCTTTAGGATGTCCTAGAGGTGACACGCTCCAAGGAGCTGTGTCACCACAGCCCAGGTGTCCTTTCCTGATACTTGACTGTACCTAACACACATTTCTGCAGCAGCCTGCCCTTGGGCCTGACTCTACGAGGCAGCCGGGGAAGCTGCATCACATTCCTGCTACATGATCCCGCTCCTGTCTTTATGTTTCAATGTGTGAACTCGTCCTGGGATTTCACAAGCTCAGATGCTCCTAAGCTGACTCAGAAGATATTTTTGAGGTTGTTTGCTGGGCCATGAAGAGTCATCCCCAGCCTGGCCAGCACGCAGGGTGGCTGCTTTGATCTGATTAGCAGGACTTACTGTAATTTGCCGGGTGCTAAAATGAGCTTGGTAGCAGAGTACAAGGACAGAAGGATTTGTCCTGCTGACCTGGGAGCTGACAGAGACGCACAGACAGACGCAGAACAGGTGAAGCAGAACTGAAGGAGATGCCATTTTGAAACTGCTGTGGAAAATATCCAGGAGGAGCTTGGGGCGGACTTAGACGTGGCTGGTGCCATCTTGGAGTGCCTTATTATAAAACGAGTGGGGAGGAGGAGGGAGGAGGACCTTTTTCTCAGGAGACTGAGACCCCCAGATTTTGCTCAGGAGATAGCGAGTTGGTCACGGCAAGAATAATCAGTATGTTGGCGTTTCGACTCTGAGGGCAGGGATGAAAATGAGACTCTGTGCAAGGTGCAGCTAACTCAAGAGGCAGGGGCTTGACTGTAGCAAAGGAGGGCAAAACAACCAAATTGAGGCAATTTGCTGAAGAAAGTGAAATTGCCAATAATCGCCTTGAAGTGAGTGTGGGCCTGCATGGGGGGTGAGTGGGGTGCTCAGCAGAGGGGGCGGGCTCAGACTCCATCACGCGCATGTGGAGCAGTTGGCGAGTCCTCCTGGTGAGGACGCCTGAGAGACAGTCGCAGAGATTATGGCCCGGATAACGGGAAATGACCCTCAGCTCTGCCTGGACATTGGACGCAGCACACGAGCCGCCCTTCCTTGTACAACTTAACCTGACTCCCAGTCACCTTCCGACTGTGCTTCTCCTTCTTCTTATTCTTCCTCAGCTGCTATTGTGAATCATCGAGACTGAGCCACGGGGGAGGACACTTGCAAGAGGCTTGAGTCTCGGACACATTTCAGCAAAGCTCTAGCAAGCAAAAATAGGGGTGGGACAATGGCTTGCCCCAGGCCAGCTTGAATGGGGCTTCTGGTTGTCTATTTATCCACAGGCTGTGGGCTGGTGCAGCTGCGACAACTCAGATGCATTATTATTATTATTCGCATGTCAGCCAGAGAATGCCCATCTCACGCGGAGCCACTGGTAAGTGTCAAATCATGATAATACCAATAATTCTGGCATTTCCGAGGCGAGCATATGGGAGAACTCCCAACGCGTTATATAATCGCCCACAGAATGCTCTCATAAGGCAGGGAGGCCGGAGGAGCGATTTTTCCCTATTCTCCAGAGGTGAAGACACAGGTTAAGCGAATTTCCCAGGGTCAAACAAGAATGACAACCGAACTTCTCACCTATCATGAAAACTGGATTTTCTTCGACTTGATCTTATTTCCTTTATGAATAATGTACATGGAAACCTGTATTCAGAGACCACCTGCTCAATCCAATTGCAGGGAGCTTCTAACACCCATTAAGTGGGAATAGAACCTCTTTCAGGGGCCAGAAAGATCACCTATTACAGGAAAATGAATCCTTAATAGGAAACATGCCCCCAGACTGCTGGGGCCTGGGGAATATGAGGTCTCTGGGTGACAGCCGAGTCGGTTTTCGTGTACAAACACACTTGGGTTTACACTCACACACACATATGTGCAGCCCCTCCCCCACCCCGCTCCCAAATCATTTAAAGTTCATCGAGAGCTGTAAGAGTTGACGTCTCATGTGGAACCTGAGGATCGCATTTCCTATGCTACCTTAAAGGTCACTTGAGAGTGAACTAAAAAAAGCTTGCCACGGGACAGAACACGTCAGTGCTGAGCCCTGAGAAGGGAATGCAAGGGCTGTCACCAGTGAGCGTGTGAACGCGGAGCTCGATGAGGGCAAAGGTGGCACCATGCCAGTCCTAAGAGCAACAGATGAGGCCTTTGAGGACAGGGAAGCCTGGGGCAGTGGCAGTGGCTCATGGAAAGGCCACTCTGCCAGTCACCACGGTTGTCACAATTGGATTTCATTGAGCAGTCAAGGCAGTAACTACATGCTGTGGTCATTTATGAACACAAACTTTAATATACATATATTCAAAGACAAGATCGTTATCCCCAAACCTTTTTGGAAAACAGCCCTGGGTGATTACAAAGAAAGATAGCATTTTCATTCCTGTAAATGAGTTTCCAGATACAGTTTAGGCCTCTCGGAATCGCTGCCTTTTATCTTCCCCCGGCTGGTGTCTTATCTGCAAGTCTAATAGGAATGGTGGGCATTGAGACCCATCTTGAGAGGCTACCTGCTCATCCAACTCTGAAAGCCCGGCGTGGACATTACGCGCCATGAAGCCTAGTGCTACTTCTTTAAGGTGACAAAAGGCTCATTTTTATAGGAAAACAGATCCTTAGTTTAAAAATGAAAACATTTATCTACAGACTGGAAAGGGATCTGGGGAGGAAGTTGGGGAGGAGGCAAAAAGAGAGACCTGATGAAGGAAACAGTTCCAATGATGCTGGGTACATATATGAAGTTATCAATGCCAATCTCCATCTTACTTACGGGGAGGAGGGAGAGGGGTGGGATCAGAGGGAAACATACCGAGTACCGTGCGCATGTCTGTTTCTGTCCCTCTGAACCTCATTATGATGTATAATTACAATGAAAGCATATTTAAAAATAAAAAGAATAAGTCGGCCGTGGTGGTGCACACTTACAATCCCAGTACTTAGGAGGCTGAGACCAGAGGATCCGGGTTCGTGGCCAGCCTCAGCTACTTAGTGAGGCCCTCCGCAACTTAGTGAGACCCTGTTTCAAAATAAAGAATAAAAAAATAGGGCCGGGGGTGTAGCTCGGAGGTAGAATGCCCCTGGGTTCAATCCCCAGTACTGCAAAAAAAAAAGAAAAAGAAAGTAAAAAGAATAAAAGCACCTCTCTCAAGAAAGCTGGTATTTCCAGTTCTCATTTGATCTCTGGAGAGAAGGAGATTTCTTATTGACTATTGCAAAAAACATGCCCGAGATAGCAGAAATCTTGCATATCTTAAAATTTAGTCCTCAGAGGAAAAGCTCTAACACTCTTCATTAGTTTTTGTCTTCTTTTTTGTCTATTTTTGCTATTTATTTGGGCTATTTAGGAAGAACAGGGCTTTCATCACCTATACGCCCACCATGTAAGAGCCCTGTGCTGTAAAATGCCAACCAAGTAGACGTGAAAAGTGAGCTCTTCTAGAAGTTTCCAGCACCTTCATTATGTCATAACACAGACATAGGGCCATTTGAATTGTTTTCTCATTTTAATATCTCTGCCCCACCCTCAGTGGAACGGATGCTCTCTGGTGGAAGAGTGGGCTGTAAGATGCCCCCAAACTGATGGACTCCCTATTTTCTATGTTCCCTTGGTACACACAGGGTAAAGTCATGGAGCCTGCTGCTTGGGTTTGTATCTCGGTTTCACTCTGAATTGTCAGGTGACTGTGGACAGCTGACTTAGTCTTTCGGTCCCTGAGTTTCTTCATCCGTAACTGGGGAGAAGATTCGTGTCTGTTTCTTATGCTTGCTGGGATGTTGGGGGCCATCTTAGCCCATGCAATGAGGTCACCATCTTGAACCAGCTTAACCACGTACACAGTACATGCTAAGTGGAAATTGTCCGCACGCAGACAAGCTTCCTTGGACCGGATGGGACTGAAAGCTGGACGTTGATGACCTCCTATTCTCCCTGAAACGTTCACCTTGCCACTCCCTGGTCTTAACTTGTGATCTTCTTCCCATCTGCTTTGTTTGAACCTCTATATAAGAAAGGCCTCGACTACATAAGGCAGGAGAATTTGTCATCTTGGATCTCCTCCCTGACCCCCCAATTATTAAATTCTCTCCAAATTATTATATCAGACTTCGTGTCTGTATTGTGTGAGAAGACTATTGATCAGGAAGCTGCCTGGTGCAGCGACCTTCTGTGGCAGGAACCACAGAATAGTTATTAGAGAGCTGTTTAAAGCAGCAACCATCCGTGGCGGGACTACGGAGCAAGTAGCGTCCACCAGAGTACCCCAATACTGGGAGGATTTGGAGGGTTGACAAGTGCACAGCACAGAACGCTTGTGGCTGAGTTGACTGCGACCACTGTCACAACTGTAAACATTAGTGTCCCACTTGATTACTCATTTATATTTATGGATTCTTCTGGTAATTCTCTGGAGTCCTGGAGTACCTCTCTGGTCTGTGGCTCCCTTACGTTCCTCGGGAGTGCTGCACTAAGTACTACTTAGTGCAGAATGTACATGCTGCTATTGCAGTAAAACAAAACTTCAAAGGCTACAAACTGCTGCTCATTTAATATGTAGCATTGACAATTTCAGTAAATAACCAGTCCACGGTCCCTCGTCAGAGCCAAATTTTGCTCTTCAATATCAATGAAGATTTCACTGATAAACCCAAGGCTAAGTCAAAATCTAGATATTTGCACAATTATAGTCAGCTCCACTCTCGTGGGTTAGATGCCTTTCAACAGCTGGGGGAATCCCTTCAAGTCACATTTCTTGAGCAAGAAAATCACAACCCACCAAGGATGCATCTCCATCCCTGTGTCCTGGCACAGCCCTCACGCAGGTGAGAGGGTCACTGCGTTTCTTTCTTGGGAAACATCAGCTGTATGGAGAATGGATTCTAAATGCCAAATCTCTCAAGTCCTAGCACTGGCGAGTGCTGAGAAGTGGGAATCTTAGGGGTTACGTTGGGAGTGTCCCCCAAAAGGCTCATGTATTGAAAGCATGTCCCCAGGGCAACAGTATTCAGAGGTGAAATAATTGAACCTGGGTTTGAATCTCATCAGTGGATACATCTACTGAGGGATTAATAACTTGAATGGATTTGCTAGGTGGTAATTTAGGCAGTGGGGCATGGCTGTGGGTGTGGCCTTGGGGACTCTCTCTATCCCTGCTCACTCCCTGTCTTTTTCTCCATTTTCCAGCTGCCATGAGATGCAGTGCTGTCCTCTATCACACGGAGTGCGGGCGTAATGGCAATCTTGGAGTCGGCTGACTATGGACTACACCTTCAAAACTGTGAACCTGAATAAACTTTTCCTCCTCTAAGTTGTGCTCATCAGGTATTTCGGTGACAGAGATGGACAAGAGGACTAAAACAGCGAGAGTTTGCTCAGGCTCTCAGGACCCCTGTCTCCAGCCTGTCTCCTTCTCACTCTCAGTTGCTCAGCAGTCCCCACCTTGGTGGCTGTTCGGGAAGGGCCCAGGGCTCTGCTTCTGTTTTGATCTCATTTTCCCATCAAAAGCGACTTGCTTTCTGGCCTTGCTCCTTAAGACTCTGCACTCTTCTAAGAATAACCTGATAAAATAAATCTAGTTATTGTGGACTGTAGTGTGTGTATGTGTGTGTGTGTGTGTGTGTGTGTGTGTGTGAAAGCACAAGTACAAAGGTCTTACAGAACACTTCATGGCCACTGATTAAACATTTTGGAATGTCATATGGAAGAACAATAAAGATGGTTGGGAGACGGTGTGAATAGTGCCAGAACTGTGAAGCTAGACCAGGGCTAGCATTCTCAGATTGTGTATTAGTATCAAGGAGGGATGTGACATGTTCCTAACAGTAACAGAAGTGCCACGCTCCTGCACACCCCACTTTCCCCCGAGAATTCAGTCAACGGGAGGAGTTAAGACTCATCTACCTAGACCAACTGGTTTTAAGTCTTACATCTTCCATTTACCAGCTGAAAGAGTTTGGAAAGGTTACTTAACCTTTCTTAAGTTTCTTAATCTATAAAATGAGGATAATAATATTGTGTCAGTCAGCTTTCTGTCACTACAACAAATACCCTAGATAACCAACTTATAAAGAAAAAAGGTTCTCTTTGGCTCCCAGGTTTGGAGGTTTTGGTCCGTGATCAGTTGGTTCCGCTGCTTTGGGGCCAGAGGTGAGGCCGTGTTTCATGGCGAGAGTACATGCTGGAGCAAATCTGCTAAGCTTATGGTCGGGATGATAAAGAGTTAGGAGAGGACTGGGGTACTCCTGTCACCTTTGAAACCCTGTCCCTGTGACCTAAGGACTGCCCACCAGGCTCCCTTTCCTGAAGGTTCCACCCCCCCAATAGTACCACCCTGGGGACCAACCAAACCTTTAATACAGGGGCCTTTGGGGGACAATTAAGAGCCAAACTGTAGCAAATATCTAACTAGCAGAGCTGTCAAGATGGAAGGTGATAACACAGGGATGTTGCCTGACACGTTGCAGGCATCCCACAGTGATCACTCCACCTCCCATACAGCCAGTTCCCTCGCAGCAGAAATGAGGCTTCAGGGTGCTTAGTGATCCACCCAGCTCGCCACTCAGACATGCCTATCAATTAGTGGGCTGCGCTTTACAAATTACGGCTGACGGGACATAGTCAACTCTTTTTTTTTTTTTTTTGCGGTACCGGGGATTGAACTCAGGGGCGTTCTACCTCTGCGCTACGCCCCCGGCCCTATTTTTTATACTTTATTTTGAAACCGGGTCTCACGAAGTTGCGGAGGGCCTCACTAAGTAGAGAGGGAGAGAGAGAG
>PVJS01023233.1:0-29804 GCA_004027185.1 Glis glis | reverse complement strand
CGCTGCCCCTATATACTGCTGTCTCTAGGTCTTCAGACACAGAATATGACTGGGGGCTCCCGATGTGGAGGGGTGACTCTCATCTTCAGAGACCTGCCTAGTCTCCCTTCTGCACCTTCTTCCTTTTCAGTAATGATGCCTTCTCTTCCTCTGATCTCTCCAAGGTACTCAGTGTCCCCGTGTTACCCTGACAACTTCCTGTTCCTGGCCCGGAGCCCGGATCTCCGGGGAGACACTTCTTTGGATGCGTTCCATAACGTTCCCGAGCACAGCCAATGCTTGAGTCAGAGTTTTGAGAATATTGTTTTTACTTAATATTTGGGGAAGAGGCTCAGGTCTGAGATGGCATTTCCAGGAGCCCGGCGAGGGCTGCTGGAGGCCCTGGGGAGGTGGTGCTGGGTGTGTGTCCTCCTGCCAAGGCGGGGGGCTGGCGAAGTCTCCTGATTCTCACTGCTCTGGTCCCAGACCCCTAAACTCAGCACTGGGACAGAAAGTAGGACGAGCTGAGATGGAGGGGAAAGGGGCCATTCCCAGAGATCTTAATACAAACAACCACTCCTCCTTTTAATTCCATCTACTGATCCACCATTTTTTTTTACTTAATTAGCTTTGAACTTAGAGCACCCTGGGTAAAGTCATTTGAACATGGTACCTGTTCTCGACCAGCTGGGTTAAGAGAACAGTGTGTTGGATGTTGCCCATCAAGCCTTTCCGTGAGAGAAGGCAAGGGCCTCGTTGCTGTGATTTCAGAGATCCCAGGAGGGCGCTCCCTGGCATTATCTTCACTGGCTAGGGAGTGCTAGGTCCACCTTTATGCTCATGGTCTATTCTTGGTGGGGGCTGTTGAAATCCAAATATATACTGAGAAAGGTAACGTTATTTTTAAAGGTAAGAATCATTGATTTACAGTTTAATGGGAGATAGCGGGCCCTTTCTAGAAGCAAGTGTTGAATAGGGGGAAGAGGTAAAGAACAAAGGTAAAGAAAAAGTCAGGTAAGTTCCCTGACTTCATGAGGGTGCAGGAAGGGAAGTCGAGGCAGCTAGGAGCCACAGAAAAATGTCACCCTTTTTTCAATTTCCTGACCTCCCAACTGCCCCACCCTAATAATAAAAATAAGCAATATGTACTGTCATCTCTCTGGACCCTGTAAGCCTGCGTGCGGGGGTAACTTGTCTGGTTCACCCATCACTGCCAGTGGTATTCATTCTCTAGTTTCTACTGGATCACTTATTTTTCTGTCTGTGAGCTGGCCTATTTTGCCAGCGTGGCGATGTGTACTGTTTACTAGAGGAGCAATTCAATTTCTCACCTGTGTATCTTATGAAAGCTGCAGCTAGAAGATAAAGCTTTTTGGAGTGTGGAGCATTAGTATGGGAGAGACTTTCAAGGACGTGGCTCCCTTCAAATCCTGGCTAAGGGATCTAGATTAGAATTCAAATGAAACATCCAGGCTAGCTGCCCTGAGCGGTTTTAGCAGTCCACCATCACATGGTAAGTTAGGGCTTGAAACACTTAGACTAAAATGCTAGATCATTCATAGTGTACATGCCTAAATGAAACTCAGATATTACAAAGGATACCTGAAGTGGATCAAAAAGCTTTGGTTGTTAACTGTCAAATGCTGGAAGGGTTCAGTTCCCTGGAAACAGTTGACAATCACTAGCAAGGGTGTAAGAACAAGAGTTTTGGAACCATACATAGCTGGGTTGAAATCCTGGCTGGATTTGCCAGCTAGGTGTCTCTGGGAAACTTATTTAACCTCTTATTTTATCTAGTAATTCTACTGCTAAGTATCAGTCCTATAGATATAATGATAATACTTGGGATGCTTACTGTATGCCAGGCTTTTTCTTTTTCTTTCTTTTTCTTGTTACTTTACATGTGTTAATTCATTTGAGCCTCCCAACAACCCTAGAAGGTGATCCTATTATTATCCACAGGAGACTGAGGCAAAGAGAGGAAGAGTTGCCTACGGTCACGTCAGTTGCTACTCTTGCTTTTTTTTTTTTTTTGCAGTACTGGGGATGGAACCCAGGGCATTCTACCTCCAAGCTATACCCCCAGCCCTATTTTTTATTCTTTATTTGAAACAGGGTCTCACTAAGTTGTGGAGGGCCTCACTAAGTAGCTGAGGCTGGTCACGAACATGGATCCTCTGGTCTCAGCCTCCCAAGTACTGGGATTACAAGCGTGCTCCACCATGCCTGGCTAGTTGCTACTCTTGTAAGAGGCACTGTGGTGCATGGTTAAGTGGAAGGACTCCAGGTTGGGATTCTTGGATTTGGCTCCCAGCTCCGCTGCTGAAGAACTACTATGTAAAGGGCTTAGAGTAGTGCCTGCTACATAAAAGCTCCAGGTAGTATTTTACTCTGAGGGAGGGAGGTTTCTCCTCCAGGATGCTCGCGGTGCGGTGTTGCTGATTTCAAAGTAATTTCTGATTGCAGAAACGAGATATTTCAACTCGACTCCGTTAGCAGCAACTCCTGTGTCCTTTGGGGTGGCTTTGTTCAGCTCATAGCTTGCCTCCGCATGGAAAGAATTAGATCCGTATTATCGTTTCTAATCTTAGGATCTAGACTCATATGCCCAGAAATAATGTGACTTATACCAGGGGTTCTCTTTGAATGTGTTCCTCCAGGACCACTCGCTTCCTTCTACTATGCAGTTGGTGGTTTTTTATTCTCAGACCCAGGAGGACCTGCATCATGAAGCAGCCCCCTCCATTTTGGCCAGTGTCCAAGCACCTCTGTCCAGCCTGCTTGTAAGCCAAGCAAAATCTTTTTATTTATTTATTTTTTTGTACCAGAGATTGAATCCAAGGACATTCTAGCTCTGAGTTACACCATCAACCTTTTTTTTTTTATTTTATTTTGAAACAGGGTCTCATTAAGTTGCTGAGTCTGGCCTTGAACATGTGATCATCCTGTCTCAGCTTCCCAAGTACTGGAATTACAGGCATGCACCAATATGCCTGGCCCAAGCAAAGTCTTTTTTTTTTTTTTGGAGTGGTAATGGTGATTGAGCTCAGGGGACTTCTACCTCTGTTTTGCTCCAATTTTTACCTCTCTCATACATATTTCACTTACCCATATATTTGTTGAAGAGCTACTGTGTGTTATACACTATTGTAGATGCTATGGATATAGCACTAAATACCACCATCAATATTCCTGCCATGTGGATCTTACATTTTAATGGAGAAAACCAATAAAAACATAAACACATATGTGATAGGTGGTAATAGGTATCATTGGGGGGAAATGTAGGATAAAGATTTAGAGAATGGGCCAATGATATTGAAGACTAGGAAGTCGTTGGTGGATGGAGAGCTCTTTAAGAGGTGGGTCAGTCTGGCTTCTGTGTAGAAATAGACTGTGCTGAGACGAGAGGGGACACTGAGAGACCAGTCATGAGGCTCTGGCGTTAGTCCACGTAAGAGATGATAAAGGTTCGAACGAGGGGTGGAAAGGAGAACGGTCAATCAGATCTGAGGTAGAAGCTTTTCAGTTGGTCTAGACAAGAGAGCAAAAAGGAGGAGACACCAGGCGAGCTCCAGGGTGACCAGCGCCGCCCTCCCCCCCTCGTGTTAGATGGCTGCTTGTTTACTGGGATCGTCTGTGAACACCCTTCTCTCCTACTAGATTTTAAATTACTTTACAATCAGTGTTCTGGTCAGCATTCCCACAGCCATAATCTAAAGACCTGACCACATAACTTAGAGAAAAGAAGATTAGTTTTCTTACGTTTTTGGGTTTAGTCCATGTGAGGCTGGGGACTGTGGATCTCAGGGCATGGCAGCCGGAGGCGGAGAGAGGGAGAGCACATGCTCTGTGCTCCTCATATCATGGAGGCCGGAAGCAAGAGAGAGTAAGCAGGGGGAGGAGGAACCACCAAGGATGTGCCCCAGGGATCCACCCCCTCCAGCCACACTGGCCTCGGCCACACCCCAGATAAATCCATTACAATGGATTTACCCCCTGCTGGGATTACAGCCCTCATGACCCAATTATATCAGCTCCAAACAGGGAACATTTTATATCTAACTATAACAATTAGGAATTCTTAGTTATTGTTTTCCTTTACTGCTTCCTGGCTTTATTCGTGACTCTCAAAGTGCTCTCCATATAGTAAATGCACAAATAGAAGCTGTGGAACAAGTAAGTAGAATGCATATGAAGTTTATTAGTGAATAAATATTCCTGAAAATGGCTTACTTTCTGACTTAATTTTCCTGTTGTGAATTAGGATTCATCATGTTTGAATTTGTAATATAAATGCAGTGTCAATATATTTATTTTTATTTTGGTACTGGGAATTGAATCCAGGGGTATTCTACCTCCAAGCTACACCCCCAGATCCTTTTGTTTTTTATTTTTGAAACAAGGTCTCACTGAGTTGCTGAAGGTCTTGCTAAATTGCTGAAGTTGGCCTCAAACTTAAGATCCTCCTATCTTAGCCTCCCAAGTCCTGGGATTACAGACATGTGCCTAGCTAATGTCAGTATACTTAATGCTGGATGGCAAACAATTTGGGGACATGGGAGAGAGTTCTCAATGATATGCAGTGATGGAGGAAGGAGAGTGGGAATCATCAGGGACAATATCTTACTGAGGTGCCATCTATCATCATGCATTTCACAATTAGAAGGCTCATTGTCATCACTCCCCCATGTCATTGGCAGACGCTAGGGATTGCTCTTCTCTGGGAGGTCTGGAAATGACGTCGGAATCTTCTCAACATAGTATTCCATGGTGCCACTCCTGCCCGACCCAATCTCCTCCTCTAACATTGCAGGGAGCAAGAGCCCAGCGAGTCACTAAATTTACCAGACAGTGGGGGACAAAGCCAGAGCTTGGACCTAAACTCTGATTCCCATTGGCAGAATGACAAGGGTTCCAACAGCCAGGTCCGATATGACAGGAAGAACCTGTAGGGACATGTGAAGGGGAGGGGGCTTCAGCCTTGGTGGGGAGCCAGGGAGGACCCTCACAATGAGCTTAGCAGAGAAAGGGGTTCCAGTGCCCACTGTCTCACTTGGTGTTTCTTATACCACACAGAAAAGACTGACTATTGTCAAGGATTTCTTCCTATTGGATTTCACTTTATGACTGTTAAGGACAAAGGACATATTCAATTAAATCATTGAGTTTGTGATCTGACATGCTAATCCTACTATTGAATATGGATTTTCCCCTCCTTTCATTAAACTAAACGAAAGAGCATTCCCTTATTGAGAATTCTCCCAAGAGAATTAAAGAGCATTCTCTCATTGATTGTCAAATCTGGGTTCAGACACATTAGATACACCGCAAAATAGTCATTTAATTGTCTTCAACACATAAAGTGACACACACATCATTTCAGTTGTTTAGTGGATGTGGGGTCATTAGGAATCTGGTCTTTCTGGTTGAAAATGATGGCTGCATCAGTTTAATCACAATAGAGTATTCTGCTCAGGTCCCACGTATAGCCAAGCTGTCTTCTCCAGACTTTGAACAATAAGAGGTCATGCTTATTTACTTCACGGAGGCTTGATTTACTCATTTAATATGCCAAGAAAGAAATATGGTTTTTGTTCTCTGAAAAAGTTTCTGTTAAACAGATGTGTCCTGGTGAGCCAGCCCAAATGCTGGATGTGAGAAGGACCCTGAGCTCAACTTTCCTCTGTGGAAACCTGACACTTTCAACAAGGGCTGGGTTTTATTTTGTATTCATTTATTTATTTTTTGCCAGATTCCTTGATAGAACATTAAGCTTTTTTATGCAATTCGTAATTCTAATTTTAATGGGTTGTTTTACTTTGAGATTTTAGTGCTTTGGAATGTTTTAGACAACATAGAAAATACTATTGAGATTTAGACAAGAAAATATTCATCTCCTTATAAAACGTGTAGAAGATACTTATCATTTATGTTTTCATTAATATTGTTAATAGTACACTTGGAAGCATAATTTTAAATACTGTAAATGTGGATTTATGGCTTAAGCCAGAATAAATCTCTGGGCTCTTGGGACTAAGAGCAGTGATTAAATTGAAAAAAATTTCATTCACTTAGCACCAATACCATTTTCTATAGGTTGTGGCCAGATGCAAAGGGTATGTGTTGTGAGGAGGGTGGTGAAATGCTAGATTCAATTCTCTCACTAACTTGAAGCATGACCTGGTTCATGTTATATGTGTTCATCCAGGATGGGGAACTCCATTTCCCCATCTATAAAATTGCAAGTATAGGACTCATTCATTTCAAAGGCTCTTCAGAGAAATACCATTATGCAAACTATAGTGTGGATCTAGAATGTCCCCCCAAGACCTCAGCCATGGCAGCCATGCTGGAAGGGGGGCTTGGTTGCTGAAGAGGGGTCCCTCGGGGTGTGGCCTTGGGGATGGTATATGGTCCCTTTTCCCCCTGCTCACACTCTTGCTTCTGGCCTCCATGATGTGAAAGCAGAGATCTTGCTCTCTCCCTCTCTCTGCTTCCCACTGCCATGCCCTGAGCTCTTCAGACCTGGCCTGATATGGACTAAACCCCTGAAATCTCCAGGACTGTGAGCCAATAAATCTTCCTTCTTCTAAGTTGTGTGGTCAGCTGTTTTGGATTATAGCACTGAGAATGCTGACTGAAGCAGTGTCTTATCCACATTTTTCTTTAAACAACTGGTTGGGAATCCCAACCGCCCCCCCCCATTGTTAAAGTAGCAGATTGCAGATGATTTGGGAAATGAAATAAAATTTTAAAAGTAAACCAAAATTACTAGTAATTCCTTCAATTCAGACTTAAGCACTACTAATATTTGGTGTACTGCTTTTCAGTATTTTATATGTATGTGTATTACATGTAATGGATTTACCTATATGCATATTTTCCTTAATTTACATCTTTTCCCATGGCATTAGTTCCTTTTGAAAATATGCTTTTAGTAGATGTATAATGTTTTATCCCATAATTTTATCACAGTTTGTTTAACTAGTTCCTAATGCTTGGATGTATATGCCATTAACACTTTTTACTATTATAATTATGGCACATAAATATCTATATTACCATTGGTTTATTTGAAGATTTTTCTGAATAGGATATTACCAGTGAAAGATTATGCATACTTGTTTTAATGTCTTTACCAAATTTTGGTATTAGCATTATGCTATCCTTGTAAAATGAGTTGGGAAGTATTTCTGCCTTCCATGTCTTCTGAATGAGTTTGTATAAAATTGGTGTATAATTCACTGATTTTGGCTCCTTTGTCAAAAATCAATTGGCTATACATGTGAGGATGGAGACTGAAGCCAGCAGGAGTAGCTACTGTCATATCTGATGCTCCATATTTTGAAAATAGTTTTGACCTTGTGGTCCTCCTAAAAGGGTCTTAAGGACCCCATGGGTTTCCCGGATCATATTCATTTTTAATATACTTTTATTGGTGCATTGTAATTATACATGATAATGAGGTTCGGAGTGATAGGAACATACATGCACACAGCACTTGGGGTGTTTCCCTCCAGATCCCACCCTGCTCCCTCCTCCTCCCCATACATATTGTTGAGATTGGAATTGACAACTTCATAGATGTACATAGTATTGTTTGAACTGTTTCCCATCCATACCACCTGAATGTGCCTAATCTCTTGGATCATATTTTGGGAGCCACTGAACTTATGTGATTTTGATCCTATTCAATTTATAAAGACTTGTTTTGTTATCTAGCATATGATCTATAGGGTAAGCATTCTGTATGCATATGAAAATACTCTATATTCTGTAGCCGTTGAGCCTAGTAGTCCATAAATATCAGTTAGGTCAGCTTGTGTTGTCGAGTTGTTCAAATTGTCTTTGTCTTTGCTGGTTTTATTCCCTACCAATTTCTGAGAGAGAGGTGTTAAAATATCCAACCGTGATTGTAGAACTGTATTTCTCCCTTCAGTTCTGTCAAATTCTGCTTCACAGATTTTGAATTTCTGTTAGTAGGTGCATCCACATCTAGGAGTGTTATATTTTCATGATTGTAAAATTATAAAATGTCTATCCTTATGTCCTCATCTCTGGCAATCCTCTTCACTTTAAAGTCTGCTTTGTCTGATATTAATGCAGACACTCCTAATTTCTTATGCTTAAAATTTGTCTGGTTTATATTTTTCCTTTTTTTTAAATTTTTTTCGGTACTAGGGATTAAACCCAGGGGCATTCTACCTCTGAGCTACACCCCCAGCCCTATTTTTATTCTTTATTTTGAAACAGGGTCTCACTAAGTTGCAGAGGGCCTCACTAAGTAGCTGAGGCTGGCCATGAACCCGGATCCTCCAGTCTCAGCCTCCCAAGTACTGGAATTACAAGCACGCGCCACCACGCCTGGCTATATTTTTCAATCTTTTACTTTGAACCAGTCTGAGTCTTCAGATTTAAATATATACATACATACGTACATACATACATATAGAGGTTAGAGAGAAGGGGACAGAGAGATTGATTTTAATTCTTTTTATCCAGTCTGATAATTTCTGCTTTTAATTAAAGTGTTTCCAGTCCATTTACACTTGAAGTAATTATCAGTATGGCCAGGTGAAGTCTATCATCCTGGCATTTCTTTTCTATTTCTCCATCTGAACTGTATTCCTCTTCCTCCTTTTCTGCCTTCTCTTACAGTTTTTGTTTTTGTTTTTTGTTTATTAGTGCTCTACTTGATCTCTTCCATGGCCTTTGTAGCTAGTTCTCCTTTTACTATTTTTAGCTGTTGCTCTGGTCTAGAGAGTAGAGTATGCATTTGTAACATGCCATCATTTATCTTTAACTAATATATTACTTCACAAGGTTAATCACAATGGTTTAATTCCATTCACATTTCCCTGATCTGCGTGTTCTCATTGTCATATGTTTTATTCTACCTCAGCTGTAAATCCCACAATTCATTGTTATTTTGTCTTCAATAATTAATAATGTTTCAAAATAAGTACAATGAGAAGATCTTTTCTGTTCCCCCTGTGGTGCTCTTCAGCCCTTTCTTCCAAGCTTGGTTTCCATTAGTATTGTTCCCTTTGGCGTAAAGAATTTTTGAAAAATAATTCTAGTGGTTTAGAAGTACAGTAGGTGAATTATCTCTTTAATTTTGAAATTGAAGAGTTTATGCTGTATCTAGGTGTGGTTATCTTTAGGTGTGGTTATCTTGAGGTTTAGTGAGCATCTTAGATTTATGGATTGATATCTTCAATTAATTTTGGGAAAATCTTGGCTATTATCTCTTCCCGTATTCTTTCCATGTTATTCTCATTCTTTTACTTTTAGGACTCTATACATGTTAGGATTACTTCACATATTTTTCTCCATCTTATGTCTGGTCTGGATAAAGTGTTGGTTTTATAGACTTGCTCTTTGGCTGGAATGCTTTGGGATTCTAAGCCATTATTCTAGTCTATATGAAACCAGGAAAGTTTCTTCTACACTTGTCTATGGTGCATATTTCTTTCTCCCACAATTACACCAAGGATGGAAAAGCAAACCTGTGCCCCTTTTACCATGGAAAGGGCTCAAAACTTTATGGAATTTCATTAACTGGTTTTTTTCTTTGATCATTTCTGTGAGTTTTTTAATCTACATTTGCATGGTTTGTGTAGCTTGTTCTTATTAAGAAAGTGGTAAGAAAGTGGAATAATAGTTTCCTACAGCCTTCACATTTAACTGAAATTGGAAGTTCCTTTCCTTTTCCTTCTTGGTGTGTGTGTGTGTGTGTGTGTGTGTGTGTGTGTGTGTGTGTTAAGGTTCTCATGTTCTAGAAAGATTGTTCCAAGTTACATTTTTAACAAGGTATTGAAAGGTACATGTACACTTTACCAAAAATAACACTAATTCAATTGCGCATCCCAGAGCCATGTTCATTGAAAACTTCCTCTTGATAAGTTGATTTATTTATTTATTTTTAAAAATTTGGTGCTTTGTAATCTTACATCATATTAGGGTACAGAGTGTCAGAAAAATAAATGCTCACAGCTCGTGGCGCCCTCCCCACTGGGTCCCTCCCCCTTCCTCACTCTCCCTGTGCATGACTTTGAGATTGGAGTAGGTAGTCTTGTCTGATAAGCTGATTTATGAATCCAGTGGTGGGATTCTATATTTTTCTCCATTTCACCTTCTATACCAGGTGTCCTAGAGACAACACAAAGAAAACTCCAACTGAATTCACAATATTTACTCTTTTATAGACCATTTTCCCTGAGACTATTTCTCTTTACCTGTGTTTAGGAACCAGGCTGGCTCACTTAGAAAGCAATCTGAAAGTCTTTTTGTCCCTTGTTTGAGCCGGAAGCCAGTCTTCCATAGCCAGGTGCTTGTTTTCTCCACTTTTGTCTCCCCAGCACTATGAAACCGCTCAAAAGACATATCTCACAGGAAAATATGATTTCTTAAAGCTTCAGAATTCCCAAAGGTGCCCCCATGCCCACCAGGCACCTCATTCACACCTAGGTGATATGATCGTGCATAGTCACTTGTGTCATGTGATAGCAACGGCCCCTTGGTGCACTTCCGTGTGGCTTCTGACCTCTCCCTCCTTTCTTTCCTCTATTCTAACCTTTTGATTTATCACAGCACCTCCCTGAAAAGGGAGAGCAAATGAAGGAACGTATGGACTGGCATTTACTTTTTTAAGTGCCTTTCTTCTAAGGATGGCCCTGGAGTGGTTAGAAGGCAGAGTAAGCCATTCGATGCCCCAACCTGCCATTTCCAGGCACGTAGCATCTTAAAGTATAGGGCATTTGCAGTTTGAAGCCTGACAAAATCCAGTATTATAATTATATTTCTTTTTTTTTTGCGGTACTGGGGATCAAACCCAGTGGCATTCTACCTCTGAGCTATACCCCCAGCCCTACTTTTTATTCTTTATTTTGAAACAGGGTCTCAGTAAGTTGAAAAGGGCCTCACTAAGTAGTTGAGGCTGGCCGTGAACCCGGATCCTCTGGTCTCAGCCTCCCAAGTACTGGGATTACAAGTGTGCACCACCACGCCCCACTCTCATAATTATATTTCTAATTAATTCTGCTTTATGTGTCTTACCTATCCTGATGCTTTATTTATTTATTTAGAGTTTTACCAATCATAATCAGCATTTAATTCAGCTTTTTAAAAATGTTTAACTTCATGAGAAAACTTTTTCAACCATATTCATCTCACCTTTTTCTTTCCTGCTCTTTCTTCAAGCTCCACTTTTTTTCTCTTGATTCACGCTAACCATAATACAGCAAATAGCAATGTGGCTACTTGCTCATTTGCTAATTTAAGACGTTCCAATTAAATTTAAGATGAAAGGGTTTCTGCATTCAAGGATTCCAGTCTCCTGCTCCTAGTTCTATCCCCACTTGGCTTTTGATTCTGCATAAAACTGGACTGTGCATCCACTTCAACTGCTCCACACGTGTCCACGCACATTCTGTACTAGCTAAGGTGATGCTGTCGGCTGTACCAGAGGAACCACAAAGACCCAGGGGCTTACCAGAAGAAAAGTTAATTTTTCCCTCATGTGAAACCCCTTTGGCAGTGTGATGGAGGAAGAGGATGGAGTCATTGAGAGATGTCGGCTGATAGAAGCACTGCTATCTTCAACACCTGGTCCCCAAAGTCAGTTCAAAGAAGAGAAATGAGGACCCTAAAGGGGTTCTTGAGGGCTAGGCCTAAAAGTAGCATCCACTGTTCCCCATCCCACTCCACTACTCAGAATATAGTCACAGGATCACACTTGAGTTGGGCCCTGATTATGAAACCGCTTTCCAGGAATAGCGCTATACTGCAGAGGAGCACAGACTTTTGAAACACAACACAAAGAAAACTCCAATTGAATTCGCCATATCTACTCTTTTGTAGACCATTTTACCTGAGATTATTTCTCAGAGAAAAGTAGTGGACTTTCAGACATTGCTCTTCATACACATAAACACACCCAAGGCTTCATACCCATAGTTCTTAGGTCTTCAGATATCAATCTCCAGGGCTCTCAAAGCTTGAGGAGTCAAGTAGACTATATGCTAAGTACAAATGACTAAAATGAATGGAGCTGCTAGTAAGGAAGAATAGTTCAGAGATCATTCAGCTGTGAAAGGAAGTGAGGATGTCATTAGCCTGTCGTGTCATTCACTCAAGTATTTGTATGTGTGTGTGTGTGTGTGTGTGTGTGTGTGTTATTGGGGATTGAACCCAGGGACATTCTCTCTCTGAGCTATACCGCAGCCCTATTTTATATTTATTTATTTTATTTGTGTGTGTGTGTGTGTGTGTGTGTGTGTGTGTGTGTGTGTGATACTGGGAATTGAACACCAGGGGTGTTCTACCCCAAGCTACACCCCCAAGCCCTTTTTCATTTTTGTTTGTGTGTTTGTTTTGAAACAAGGTCTCACTAGGTTCCTGAGAGTCTCGCTAAATTGCTGAGGCTGACCACAAAACTGCAATCCTCCTGTCTCAGCCTCCTGAGCCTGGGATCACAGGTGTGTGTCCCTGCGCATGGCTCAGGCACTCATTCATTCATTCATTCATTCATCTGACATTATTTTGATTGCTTGCTTTATGCCAGGCAGTGTGCTAAGGATGCAAGATAAATAAAACATATAAACTATCTAGTGCGGTAAGAGCTGTAATGGATTCGGGTGTATATTATGTATTTGGAGGTATATGTGTTATTTTAGTGGAGGAGAATGGCCTTCCAGTATGGTAGCATGAAAAATTCCCAGCATGGAAGCCTCAGAGGCCTGTCTTCCCACTGGATTTCTAACATTCACTTCCTAAAAGCCTTCGCATATATGCCACCCCTGGTTCCGACTTTGCACTTTACTCTCATGGATCATATTTATCTAATACAAAGATCTCTCTGGCCACAGACTGTTTGCAGAATGGATTAAAATAGCATGAAGTTAGAGGCAGGAAAAGTCAGGAGGCTTCTGCGATTGCCTTCACAGGCTCTCTCTTCCTATGGAACAGAATTTCCGTTCTTCATGGCCAGGCCTGTGTCTAACAGTCTAGCTATCATGAACTTAGGCTCCTACCCCTAACCCGTAACTCCACATGGGCAGTTCTACAATATTGGGCTGCTCACTGTTTCTCATATTCAGCATGTCATCTCATGCCCCTGCCTCTACTTACAGTGTCATCTGCCTGCTTGTCTACCCAATCTAGAAAACTAGAACACCACTCACCTTCCATGGCTCAGCAAAACACTCCTAACCTAAGAGTGTTAACTCCCTTCCCCGTGCCAAACTTAGGCCCTCTTTCTCCTCTGTTCATACTGCATGTTGACCCACATCATTTAGAGCAAAGAGTATAATCTATATTGCAATATATTGCATCATAAATTACATCACATGTAATTTTCTATTCCCTATTACCAAGACCTCCTTGAAGAAAGGGATAATGACTGGTCATTTCTCTGTGACCAGTGCCTAGCTTTATACTAGGCACATAGTATATTCAAAAAATAGTCACCGAGTGGTTGGATGGTTGGCTTCCAATTGTAGTGAGCAACCCAGGCAAGGCAGAGGGTTTAAAATACTACGGCACGTATGGAGAGGTTCTGTGGGTTGGAGGATTAGGGTGAGTGCAAAGGAGCAGTTAGAAAAGTAGGTTGGCATCGGCATGTGGAGAAACTCTCTTGATTCTGCCAGCAATGGGGAAGCAGCGAAGGCGTTTGAGCCAGGGTGGGGGCTGGAGGGGTCAGAGCTGGTTCTCAAAGACAACTCTGGTGCTCCTGAGTGACAGCCTGGGGAGGCAGGGAGGCAGAGCTGGCAGAAGGCTGATGATGGACTTCTGTTGAGTTGAGCTGCCGGGCATCCTAACACCTTTCTGTGTTGGGGTATCTGTCTCCCCTCTGTGGCCTATGGTGGGTTTAAACAACCAGACACCACACCCAGAACTTTGACACTCGAGAGAATTACACAAAGTCACAAGGAAAAGTCAGAGATCATCTATATCACGTGCCCTCCTCTTTCATTGAAGGCTTTCTTGATTTTTTTGCCTGTGGACGGGACCTTCCATCTCTTCAAGAACCCGGCCTCGTCACCTTCTGCCACCTCAGGGGATTGGTGCTGTCGACCCCATTTTGGCTTGGGGATTCTGGGATGAATCGAGTGGGAGAGGGAGGGGAGCCATTCCCAGAAATTGCAGTGCCCAAAAGACAAGAGTACTGAGCAGACATCCTATTTCTTTTCATTCCTGTGAATTTTCAAGAATATCAGCGTCTTAGGCTTAGCACTGCCCAGCAGAATCGTACCATTAGATTCAGATGTCCGGGTGGGAGGAGGAAAGGTGTCTGCCTAAGGGATGGATCTAAGGCAGGGATAAGACCCTTGGAGCCTGGGAGGAGGCTACGGTGAAGAAGAAGCAATGATGGCGTCTTGGGAGTGGGGCGTCTGGTGCTCAGCGGGCTGCGGTGGAATGAGGACAGTCCCTGAGTCTGCCTGAGGACATCATTGTGGCCACTTAGTTAGGCCTTCTGCAGAAAAATTGGGGGAGTGGAACTGCATTTCGGGTCCTTCCTTCTCCTCTTTCAATGTCCCTCTTCTCTCTCATGGGCTTCCACCCCCTTCTTAGACTCACTCTTCGTTACAGGGACCTATTTTACAGGCTTATTTCTTGTCTGGGTCCCCGGAAGTGCCTGTTCTCGGCTGCCTTTCAGAGCAACAGGATTGTATTGGTCAGATCAACAGAATTCACAGAATGAAGAAAGGAAGGGGGGAGGAGGATTTATTAGATCAGCTCACAATGTAGTCCTGAGTTTCGACTGCACGTGAAAAGTCAGAGGAATCAGCAGCTGGTCGGGCGGTCTAAGAGCCGGAGCCCCAGGATTGAAGCAACCGCCAATTCAGTCCAGTCCAAGATGTGAAGATAAGGAAGCTCTTCAGAGAAACGATGGTGAAGTTTCAGTTCGAAGAGCTGGAGGCCGACGATCTCAGACGAGAGCAGAAGATCAAGAAGCTCTTCAAGGAAACGGCGAAGTTGGAGACTGACGATCTCAAACGAGAGCAGATGCGTTTTCCTCAGGAAGAGTCGCAGCTCAGCTCTACGCGGCTTTTTCCTTCTTTTTATCTAAGTCCTGCACCTATCAGAACCCTGCTACCCACATCTAGGGCATGACTTCCCGTTCAATCTGCTGTTATACAACCAAAGTCACATGATCTTAAGAGGGTCAAGTTGACAAACCAGACCAACTATCACAAGGATCCCACTCATTCATTTATGCATTCATCCAACACACACTCACGAGCTCTCACCGCAGCCCGGCCCGCCGTTGACACTCGGGGACACAGTGAGCCAGGTAGAGGAGCCCTGCCCAGGGAGCCTACGTTCCTGAGGGCAAGACCAGCAGTAACTATGCCAGTAAATATAAATACATACATATATGCTTGGAAAAAGAGCCAAGCAGGGCTAGGAGCTGAGAGGGATGCCACTTTAGGGCAGGCTGCTCTGAAGAGCAAACATCTGAACAAAAAGAGGGAACCCTGCTAAGAGGGGACCCCGAGCGCAGAAGCCCTGAGCTGAGAATGTGCTGGGCGTGCGATAGCCAGACGCCCCGAGAGGCATCAGGAGAAGTGCAGGTGTCTCTTAACCTCCGGAACTCATGCTCCACCTCGCTCATGATAAGAGCAATGCAAACCAAAAACACGTATAGAGTGTGCGTTAGGACTTTTGCTTGCCTTTATATCAAAAATTTAAATAGACTTTTATTGGTGCATTGTAATTATATATCATCATGAGGTTTGAAGTGATACAGACGTACATGCACACAGCACTTGGCGTTTCCCTCCGGATCCCACCCCACTCCCTGTACATGTTACTGAGATTGGTAATGACACCTTCATAGATGAATATAGCATTATTTGCTCTGTTTCCTTCCTCCAGCCTCCTTTTTCCCCTCCCACCTCCCTTCCCTAACCCTTTCCACGATTCTACTTTCTCTCTTCATTTATCTGAAGTCCCTTCTGTTTTCTATTTTCTCTGTAGCTTCCACATATGAGAGAAAATATATGACCCTTGGCTTTCTGAGACCAGCTGATCTCACTCAGCATCATAGTCTCTAGTTCCATCCATTTTCCTGCAAATGACATGATTTTGTTCTTCCTTAGGGCTGAGTAAAATCCCATTGTTGCTTGCTAGTATCAGAAGTGGAGTTGGAATTAGCTGGACAGAGGGTAGGGAGGCACCGAAAGGGGCGATGTTGGATGGGTTCACAGATACAGAGATCCTTAAGTGTGCCGGGAGGAAGAGAACTGTAGACCAGAGCATCGCCAGGACAACCACACCCTGCCCACCAGACAGGGACATACCCAGTGCATTCTGCAACACGGGCTTCAGGGACACAAACTTTCTCATAAACCGCTGGTGGAGAAGCAAAATGATACAAACCCCATGGAGGAGAATGTTGCTAGAGCTAGCAGAATTAAATATGCATTTGCCGTGTGTGTGTGTGTGTGTGTGTGTGTGTGTGTGTGTGTGTGTGTGAAAGAGAGAGAGAGAGAGAGAGAGAGAAAGAGATACTGGGGATAGAGCCCAGAGGCATTCTACCTCCGGGCTACATCCCAGCCCTATTTTATTTTTTGTTTGGAAACTGGGTCTTGCTAGGCTGAGAGTCTCACTATTTGCTGAGGCTGGCCGCGAACCTGCGATCCTCCTGTCTCAGCCTCCCAAGAACTGGGATTACAGGTGTGGGCCACCATGCCTGGCTCTGCATTTGCCTTTTAATCTAGCAATCCTAAAGTCTGTTTCAATGGTGCAGTGGCAAAATAGGAAAAGACTTGGGTAAAGTCTATATCTGCTGCTGCATATTTTATAGCAAAGAACTATAAATAATCCAAATGCTCACCAATGGACTAGTTGCAGAAACTTGGGTAAATCCACACAGTGGAATACTATATAGATATAAAAAGTAATAGTACTATTCTACATAGTACTATGGAGTGATCTCTGTCCATCACTTTTTTTTAGTGATAAAAGCAAGACAGAAAAATGTATGCAGATATACGGTATTCTAAAAAAAGAAAATGATGTATCTGTGTGTATTTTTTCTTTTTTTTTTTTTTTTGCAGTATCGGGGATTGAACGCAGGGGCGTTCTACCTCCGCGCTACGCCCCCGGCCCTATTTTTTATACTTTATTTTGAAACTGGGTCTCACGAAGTTGCAGAGGGCCTCACTAGGTAGAGAGAGAGAGAGAGAGAGAGCTGAGGCTGACCGCGAACCCGGATCCTCCGGTCTCTGCCTCCCAAAGTACTGGGATTACAAGCGTGCGCCAGGGTCGTCTTGTGTGTATTTTTTTAATGAGAAAAAGAATAAACAATAAAGATATGATGAAGGAAGGACCAGAGATAGAGATAAAAGGTAGATTTACAGTTTTGATTTTTCATCCATATAAAGACTTTCTATCATTATAAAACACAATTAAATGTAAAGAGAAAAGCAATATTTGGATCACTTGTTTTGTTTTACTTCTGATTCCTAGCTTGGCATCTGGTCAGTGAAATAGAGGAAGTACCCCAAATGACTATAAAATATATTTTGTACATTCTTTATGTAATATATCCTAAGGACAAAAAGAACTAGAAAGGAAAATCTTTATAAAGTCTTTTCGGGAGAATTTAGACTGTGATGGAGTTGGCTGTTCATGGAGTCTGGGATGAAGCAAGCGACTAAGTATGTTGTTGGTAAGAACCAAGATATTTGGTGTGGAATAAAGGGGATATGGATAGAAGACTGAGTTTCAGAAAGAAACCTTGTAGCCCTGGATTTGAGTTGGAATTATCAATCTGAACTCATTATCTTTAAAATGTATCTATATATTTCCTAGCTCAGTGAAAAGGCTTATAAATAATACCGAACTCAGTGCAAAGAGCACCTCTAAGTATACAGATTGTGATCTAAATATAGGTTGAAATACTTACTAAATGGAACTGGGGCTCCTTGGAGAAATGCCGGACTCCTTATCTGGGGCAGGAAATGAGCAAGATGAGATTGGAATATCTTGTCAGCCCAGAAGGCGAGGTACCCCTCAAAGACGCCTGAGATCTGGCGGAAGGTCTCAGGGGCCAGTCTCCTTAGACTCCCACCAGCCAAAGATGGGCAATTTGAGCATCAATATGGAAAAGTTACAATGGCTTGAAATCCATCAAATATGGCTAACCCATGAATTTATAATGATACTTTAAAAAGAAAAAAAATGTCTTCAGTGACCTTTGGAGGATAATAGGAAGCAGGTCATTGGATAAAGGAAGGAATACCATCTCTTTGCAACTCCGAGAGAATGAACGCATCTAGGCACCAAGCATGAAAGGCTGCTGTTACCACAAAAGAGAGACAGCCAGGCATCGTGTCCCTACTGACAGCACCACTCAACATCGCCTATGAAGGAGTCTTACCAAACTCTAGTTATTAAGCCTCTGGATTATAACACACCAGACTTATAGGCAATGGAGAAACCAGTTAAATAACACTCTGTGTAGCTCATCAAGAAAATCTTGACTGAGGGACGTTCTAAAGGGCAAATAGCATGGTTTCATCAACAACAGCAAACTCCCAGGAAGATAAAAAGAAGAGATGGAGAACTCTGGAGATGAAAAGAGACATGAGCGACACAGTCCTCTGGACCCCAATTTAAATGAGCTAACTGTGAAGCAAGAAGGAAGGAAGGGAAGGGGCAGGGGAATGGGGAGATCGAATGAGAGATGAGAGAATGTTGTGGGACAGTTGGAGAAACATGAACACTGCCAGGATATTTGGGAACACCAGGGGCTTATTCTTGCTTTTTGGAGTGTGTGATGCAGCTATTGTGATTGCAAGCATGGAATATTGCCTTGCAGAGAGAAATGCAATGAAAATATTTACAGGTGAAAGGACTGATGTCAGACATCTGCTCCTGGAGCAGGATTCTCAGGCTTGACGTACATCAGAATCACCTGGAGGGCTGATGAAAACACAGATATGGGCCCCTCCTGAGACCCTGGGTGGGGCCCAAGAACCTGCCTTCCCAGTGAGTTCCCAAGTGATGACGATGCTGTGGGTCTAGGGACCGCGCGCAGAACCCCCGGCAGGGGAAGCAGGATTGGCTCCATGTTAATTATTCTTGTACCTGATTGGGGTACATGAAGGTTCATTATTCTGTTCTCTCTACTGCTGAATATGTTTGTGCTTCTCTATAAAAAGCTTTCAAAGCTAACTTCAGTGATCCAGGATACATAGAAGGAGCCAAGCCTTTGACAACCCTCAGCTGTCATGGGAACTTTGTGCTTATTAGCAAACAGATGTGGCCGTGGCCGCTGCTGGGATTGGAAGGTGCACGGCTGGCTCCTCTGTCCAGGTGGAGGCCAGTGCATGGGCTCAGCCCTTTTAGGGAGCTGCCTGGCTGAGGGACAGGAAGTGGCTGCAGTCACGGTGTGTCATGCGGCGTACTGTTCCTGCATGTGGTCAATCATCGCAAGAGCCGTGGTTTGGGTGGATCCCAAAATTTTTCCAGCCACTGCAGCTAGAAAGGGCACTCCTGAACATGGTGCCAGGGCTCAGCTGTCAGAGATTGGTGGGGTGGTCTGTGAACTCGCATGTACTTGTGTCCTACTGCAAGGGCCTCCCTGTACCCCTAAATCAGGAGGCACCTCTCTCGATCTGATTCCTTCTACTTGCCTTTAACTTTCGCTTATTTATTTATCCACTTGGGTTTCCTGTATTTACTAGAGCACTTCCTAATGTCGGGCATTCTCCCTGGCCCCTGCTAATGCATTACACATCAGAACTTTTCTTTTCAAAGAACTTGCAATTAGACATTTACCAGCATACCTCTGCCGTGAAACCCTAGAAAGGAAATCTTAGGAGATGCCAGGGTGTATGAGAAATAGCCATTTCTTCATTTTGCCCCTTGAACAGATGCCAGTGGTGTTCAGAGTCACACTGGTCTTTGTATGTGGTTTGCATGTTAGCTCTAGGTATGAATGCAGAGACCCCACTCCCCTGCTCAGACACGCTGCCTGGCATGCACGCTTGGCCAGAGAGACACCGATGGCCCCTCAAGGTTTCGCATCATCTGGACCTTCATTCCTTGTGAACTTCAGGCTTCAGTTAAATCTAACCATAGGAAAGACAAAAATAAGATATCTGGGCATTTGTGGTCTGCTCTTCCCTAACAGGAGGGCGCCCCTCAGTCCTGTCTGCCACAGTGCTTTCCAGGTGTCAAGCTCAGAACAGAGATCAGGTCTCCCTCCTTGATTCTTATCTGCCATTCTAACATGGTGTCTAACTTCAGCGTCCCTGGCTCATTCTCCAGTGCTCGCACCGAACGCTCTCTGTACCTCTTTAGCTACCATCGTCACTGCTTTGTCACTGTGTAAGTGTTGTCTCCGGGTCTTAGCTCCTCCCTGGAGTTCAAACCTCTGAAGGATGGTGGAGTTTGCTTTTTCATCGTTTTATCCTGAAAAAGATCTGGGGCAGAACTTTGCCCGTAGTTATTACGCAGAAAGTGTTAGCCGGGCGACATGCACATGTGACTTCATATTCCCCTCAGTGCCCCAGACAACATAGGAAATGTCACATGAACACGCGCGCACACACACAATCTCATCAGATTAAATATATTTGTGGACTGATTACATTTAGCATGGATAATGCACGGTTGGAGCGAACACTGGTACGCACTGGTAACCCAGTGAGGACCAACCCCCAAACTTGTGCCCTCAGTCTCAAACGTCACCTTTCTCATCTGCATGTAAAATTGGAAAGCTTTGTCCAATCGTGTGTTGGGAAGGTACCAATCGGTTATAAGTCATGATGCTCCTGCGTCTACTGAAGACGCCACTGCCCTCCTGCTGGGACAGAGCTGCTAGAAGGTTGGCGCTTTCTATTGGGACTTGCATAAACTGATGACAAGATTAAGACCGGTCTAATATTTTTCCTTTGCGCACTTCGACTGCGAAAGCAGGCTATTCCTGCTCGATTGATTTAGTCATTAAACGCGTATCGTCTTCTTGTGCCGGCCATTCTGCTCAAGGCTCAGGAGAGGAAGGGTGATTATCCACGATCCTGCCCTCCAGGGATTCACAGTCAGGGAAAAGGGGATGCAAAAGAAAGGGCTGTGCTCAAAGTCTCAGGCGAAGGAGAGCCTGAGGCGCTGACACTGACCCACATCAGTGAATGTGCCCATTAGCCCCTGCCATCTGTCCCCGGGTGAGACTCTCATTCCTTTCTACAGACTGCCTTTGGTTTGAATGACCTTGGAGACAGCCTGAAACCCCGTGCGTGGAAGCATGCTTTTAGTTACTGGTCTACACTTAAGCACTTCAAATAGAATTTCCACAAACCTCTAATTATCTCCTCTTACCAGGCTGCTTAAATGACTGACGACCAGCTCTTTAGTCACTCCGAGAATGGCTTTCTATTTACTCCCTGCCCGGGATGCATTAGGATGCCCACAACATGTGTGGCGGCTCCGAATGGCACAGAGCAATTAACAGAAGGCCAGCAATGTGCAGAATGCCCCAACTTCCTGCTCATCTCCCAGGCAGAAAATTGTCCAACTTGAACCTCCGGAGGCTCATCTGCAGAATTCCCCTCACCCCTCCTGCCGACGCGGAAACCTCTGGTGTCAGACCCCCCCACCCCCTGCTTTTTGCAAACACAAGCACTCGGCTGAAACAGCAGCTCTGAGTCAGTGCCTCGCTAACGCTGCCCGAATTGATTTAGTCTGAGTTCAGATTTAGCACATAATCATGTTCAATTTACTCCACTGCACTGCCTCGAGATAAAAGGCTCGGAAAAAAAAATAGCTTCAGCTTGTGTCAGTCTTGGTGGTGATGTCATTGGTAGGAGAGAGCCGGGCCGTTACTCCCCGTGCTGCCTCAGACGCGGAGGACTGCGCACAGGGGCAGCCGGCTGGCTCAGGTGCCCGAGCGAGCCTCCAGCCCGGCCCGGAGCGCGGCGGCAGCAGTGGCCATCTGGAGTCTCTTCCCTCCTCACCCCCGACTCTGAGGTTGCCTAACTCTTTATCCAAAACTGAGAAGGGGGAATGCCAGCCCCTAGCATGGACTGTGATGCGTCCACCCTGGTTGCCTGTGTGGTGGATGTCGAGGTCTTCACACATCAGGAGGTTAAGGTAGGCACCTGCAGTCTTGTCTTGCACTGTCGCTGTTACGGAAGCTGCTTGGCGGAGCCTTTTTAGCATAAGGAAATAAGACTTTGGTGAATAGTTTTCAGCTCACAGTCTGGGCTAGAGATGCATGTGGTAAGTGCACGGCTATATTAATTAGGGTAAGTTTGAATAGGGGCCAGCCTGCTATTTTTGAGTGTGATAAGATCTGCCATTGTCTGTTTTTTTTTTTTCTTGTCTTTTCTGTGAGGTGATCCCTGGTCATCTCTTTCCCAGTAGACATGTTTTCATATCCTTCTCATGTATCTTTGTCAAGAAGGGGAATTTGTCTGTTCTTAATGTTGAGAAGGGTTTTGAATCCGTGATTAGCCAAAGAAAGCGCACATAATAACCACGGCGTTCAGGACGCCCTGACAGTGGGACATAGACGTTTTGTGGCATGTCACTTAAATATCCTGTGCTGTGGTCTTCAAATCAAACAAAACCTGCCCTGCAGATGGCCGTTCCAGTCGCCAGCTCTCTGGAAATTGAAGTTGGGGAGCAGCTGCCTATATTTTCTTTGTCAGGCAGAGGAAGCAAGTCATTTTCTTTGCATGGTTGTCCATACAGAAAGTTCAGGCAAAAATGAATTTTACATCGGAAGGCTTGGCATTGCGCACGCGAGTCCTCACTGAGTGTCTGCAGCAATTTTTTAATTGTCATGAGGAAACGTCCTCTGGTGATATTCATTCTTAAGATTTTTTTTTCCATTCGGTTTTATATCGTGAAAAAACTCCACATTTATAAAATGAGAATTTTTATTTCTTCTCTCACATTGAGTAAAAGACTAGCTGAAGCTTCTGATTTAAACAGTTCACTCACACATACACACACACACACACACACACACAAAGGACAGTCATTTGTTGTGCGTCGCGAGGAAGAAAAGGGGAATTGCGTTGCATAATCATTTACCATCCGTGCCTTCATCCGTACTTATAGCAAGCCCCTGGATTCTTTATTGTTGGGTGTGCAGGTGACACCCTGGTACCACACAGGTAGGGATTTATGTGTTACCAGCACACACATGGCTGGCTCATTCAAGACCGTGGGTTTGCACAATCTTTTGAAATGGATTCAATAATCTGGTTTGCTGTTATTGCATTATTTAAACCTATGGGTCTGTGTTGACCAATTCTTATGCCAGTACTCTGGAAGTGTCTGCCACCTGTCATACAAAGGTTCAGAAAATTAGAATGTAAAGGTTTGGTGCTGAGGTTGCATCCAGAATGGAAACGTGCATGAGGGACTCAGTCCTGCCAGCCCTATCGGCCATGAGCATTCCAGAGGGAGGGCGGTCATCAAAGCTTCTCCACTTTAAAGCCATCTTAATGTCCAGTGTGGGTAACCGGCTAGAGGCATCTTCTACCAACTGCTGGACCAGTGTGGGAGTAAAACTTCCCAGCTCCCTCCCGTCCTCAACAGGACACTGTTGTTTACACATTTACCCCCCCCCAAGAACACCGGCAGACAGTCTCAACTCTTGTTTCAAGAAACAATAGTGAGAAAATACATATTAGTGCCCATGATATACCAGGCACTGTGCTGGTATAGTTTAAAATATGCCTCTGTGATATGGGTATCTGTGAGAGGAACATGAAATAACCACTCGCCCAAGATTTCTTAAAGACAGGGAATGTTTTGTGGAATTAAAGGGACATGAAGTTGTTAGAGCTCATTGTATTTGAGGGCGGGGATGGTTTCATGGAAAAACTGGTACTGAAACCTGAAGATGGTCAATTTTATAGAGAAGGGAGGAGGTATACGCTGTCCTGCAGTGGAGTGAGTCAATGCATTTGACTGCAGTATGCTGAGCGCTTGGAGGGGAGGTGGGGGAAGGGGACGCTCAGGGCCACATCATGAACCAGCTGACGACGCTGCTCTTCAGAAACTTATGAGGCTTTCTAGGGAGACTCACACCGGAGAGCTGCCTTACATGTTCTCGCTGCAGATAGCTCTGAATCATGAGGGATTTGTTTATTGCAAACAGGTTACCTCATCTCTGTGTCTTAGTTTTCTCATCTGTAATGTGGGGAGAGTACCTTCTTGACTAGTAGGACAATAAAAAAAACATACATGTAAAAAGTGAACACAGCCACTGGGCATGGTAGTAAACAACTGTAATCCCAGTACTTGGGAGGCTGAGACAGGAGGATCACAGGTTTGAGACCAGCCTCAGCAACTTAGCGAGACCCTCAGCAACTTAGACCCTGTTTTGAAACAAAAAATAAAAAAGGCCTGGGGTGTAGCTCAGAGGTAGAATGTCCCTGAATGCAATCCCCAATACCACACACACACACACACAAAAAAAAAAAAAAACAACCAACCAAAAACTGAACACAGCACCTGACTCATATTTGGTGCTTAATAAATGTTAGCCACCACTATCATTATCAGTGTCATCTTTTTAGACATGTTCTGAAGGGGATGGGTTACTTTTGCCAGTTTTCTATTGTGCCCCATGCCCAACACACACACACACACACACACACACACACACACACACACACACACCTTAGAAAACATGGCCGTCCATTTCAGACATTTCATCATTTAATGCAAAGGTATGATGTCATTATCAAGCAAAGATCTACCTTGTGTTTATTAAAAAGAGGGAAATGGGCCGGGCCTGGTGGTGCACGCTTGTAATCCCAGTACTTGGGAGGCTGAGACAGGAGGATCACAGGTTCGTGGCCAGCCTCAGCTACTTAGTGAGCCCCTCCACAACTTAGTGAGACTCTGTTTCAAAATAAAAGAATAAAAAATAGGACTGGGGGTGTAGCTCAGGGGTAGAATGCCCCTGGTTCCATCCCCAGTACCACAAAAAAGAAAAAAGAGGAAAATGAACCAATTCAGGTGGGCCAGAGAGATGTGCTAAAAGAACTTGTAAGCGTCTTGTTCAAAACGGACCGTTACTTATTGTCATGAAAAGACTCACATGTAAAACTCTGGGCCCCAGCGTTCTCCTCCAGGTTGCCTTCGTCTTCATTAGTTGCTAACAACAGACCAGCAGGGAGTCAGGGGTTCTTTTCCTCGCTTTGATATTTGATGTTAGTAAAAAGAGACGCATGCGTGCGGGTCTGCCTCACCTGCCCGTATCTAGCTCACTTGATCCCAGGCGTGGTCATTTTCTAACAAATCCCCCCTTTCTTCATGTGGCCTCCATAGGAGAGCCGCCACACCAGGGAAATGTAGCCAGTAGGTACCCTTCACAGCCTCAGTGGTTTCTTTGAAGGGGTCATGAGGTGACGTATGAAGGTGGCATATGCAAGTCCTCTTTCTCATAGTGACTTAGAAAGTCACTCCATGATGTATGTTAGCTAGTTGAAATCCCTTCAGACTCCAATTTTCTCAATTTTGTGAAAGTTGATAGAACAATGGTGCTAAAGAGAGGAGAAAACCAGGCAAATGGAGTTCCGCCATATTTATCTTTCTCTGGGAATTCCACTGATGGTATTGGGAACTTAGCTGTCTGTTTTGTAGCATAAGAGTGCTCAGAAAGATCTAGAAATTTGAAACCCTCAGTAGAAGGGAAATGATAATGATGAACTGTAGTGTCTGTGTGTGTATGCGCACACACAGAGTTGATTTTTTTCCAATACTCCTCTCATATTTCTAAAAATAGTTCCCTCAATCCACAAGAAGCCAAACCCTTGGACAATGAAGGAGCCCCAAAGATGGGTAATGAAATTTATATTTCACTTTATTCCAGTGGTTTTAAACCAGGTGTCACCCCTGGAGAGCTTTTAAAAATATTGATGATGCCCAGGCCCCATGCCCAGAACTTTTAACATAGCTGGTTTGAATAGAACCCAGGCATAGATTATCATACGAAGCCAGCTTCTTGGTTTTTTTTTTTTTTAGTCACAGGTGGGTACAGGTGAGGTTAGCCAAGAACTGCTGAGAGCAACCCCTGCTTAAGTACTTTGATCCATAGCCCCCACGCTGACACTTAATGTTGCAGTTTTAGAAGCAATATCTCTGTGCTGTCAGAAACGTTGAGCCTCAGGCAACACTTGCCCAGTTCACCACACCTGCGGTTCCTCGCCTGTTCTGAGCCAGCACTCTTCCCTACCCCTGGCTGCTGTGGCCGGCCTTCTCAAAGCTGCACTGGCTGCCTGGAGCAGAGCGCCCCACTCCTCCAGGGAGCCTCCCAACCAGGGGTGCCCCTCCTCTGCAATGGTGGCTTCCCACCCCAAAAAGGTGTGGGTGCCTTCTCTCTGGGATGGAGGACTCCCGATTTGTGTCTCAGGCATCCAACCTTGTGTCTGTGAGCATCCATGTTGAGGACAGGGGACTCACAAAGTCCCTTCTACTTAGTGGAGCAGGCGGGAAACATGACAAGTGTACAAGTTCCCAAGACCCTTTAAGGTTGAGATGTTTGTTGAGTCATTCAGGAATGCACGTGGAGCATGCGCTAGCTCCCAGACAATGCTCTGGGCACTAGAGATGGGCAGGACAGATACCCTTGCCTTCATGGAGTGCACCTTCCCACCTGGGAGCCAGACAAGGAGCCTTAAACAGATATCTACGCTGTAATGTCAGGTAGTGATGAAGGCCATAGAGCACCGAGGAGTGAGGGATGGTGGAGGACGAATGGCTCCTTTTGAGCAGGTGGCCAGTGGAAGCATCTCTGGGGAGGTGACCGTTTATTAGATGTCATTGTTCCTGTGCCACTCAGAGATCTAAAGGAAGTGAGTAACAGAGCCATGGATGGATCTGAGATAAAAGTCATTCCATGTCGATGGAGTGGGAGGTGGAGAGAGAGGCCGCCTGACCTGCTGTGTCCTTGCCCGGCCCCCAGCTTAACCTGTTTCCACCAGACGCTCATTCAGGGACCAACTGAGGCTGCAGCCATCTCATGTCATCATTCCTTTTCAGAAGATTGTATTTAACCTGATGACCTGCTTACATCTTAAGCCTGTTGGATGTCTTGGGGGAGGGAGCAATATAAGCAAAGCGTTGTTTTCAGTATAATCCTTCTTCATATGCTTGGAATCTTCCAGTCGCCGTAGGTCTTTCCTCTTCTGAAAGGCCAGGGCCTCTTTATCCTTATGTTTACTTTTGATTGGCACATAATAATTATACATACTTATGGAGTACATTGTGATGTTTTGGTGCATGCCTACATTGTGTAATGATCAAATCAGGGTAATTGGTATACCTGTCACATTAAACACTTGTCATTTCTTTGTGGCAAGCATTCAGAATTCCCTTTTTCTAGCTACTTGGAAATATACAGTACATTACAGTCACCTAGCTGTGCAAGAGAAAGAACTTATTCCTCTTATCTAACTGTGAGATTGGACCTATTGACTTGGCCTCTCTCCACCCTCCACCTTCCCTCCCTAGCCTCTGATAAATACTATTCTATACCTCTCAGTATTGGGGACTGAACCCAGGGGCACTTTATCACTGAGCTATACCCCCAGCCCTTTTCATTTTTTATTTTGAGAATGGGTCTCACTAAGTTGCACAAGCCGGCCTCTAACTTGTGATCCTCCTGCCTCAGCCTCCCAAGTTGCTGGGATTCCAGGTGTGCACCACCATGCCCAGCACTATTCTACTTCTGCCTTCCGTGAAATGAGCTCTTTTGGGTTCCATGGACGAATGAGATCATGTCATATCTGTCTTTCTGTGTCTGGCTTATTTTACTTAACAGGATGTCCCTCACTATCATCTATATTGTCACAAAGAAGCTTTGAAGGTCACTCCTAAGTCCTACTTCCTCTCCTCTGCTTTTGAGCATTTCCCAGTGTGCTCCAATCCACAAGTCTCTTAACCTTTTCTGGCACACCATAGTCCTGCTCAGAAAAATACCGTTTTGTATGTTTTATGTTCTATTTTGCACACAGTACAGGTGACTGACTCAATGATGGAAAAGACAAGCACATCACAGCCAATCAGTGCGATGACATCTATGTCATTTAAACCACTGGAACTTTCAAGTCTCTTGCTTTGTTTGCTGAGAGCTGCTGAGAGCAGGAGGAGACAGGAGAAGAGAGAGAAGTGGCCCCAGGGAATATGTGGGTGCCCGGTATCAGGAATTGTTTAGTTGAGAATGTAGTGGGCGTTTGTCAGGAATGCTGGGTGAGCTTCAGCCTTTTGCAGGTGTGGAGTGAGGACCTGTCTACACCAATGTGCTTATGGCTCTGCAACTCACTTTCAGGACCTTAAAAACCATGTGTTAGCTGGGCATGACGCACACATGCCTGTAATCCCAGTACTTGGGAGGCTAAGACAGGAGGATTGCAGGTTCAAGGACAGTCTCAGCAAGTAGTGAAAATCTCAGCAACCTAGCAAGACCCTGTTTCCAAATAAAAATAAAATAGGGCTGGGGGTGTAGCTCAGAGGTAGAACACCCCTGGGTTCAATCCCCAGCACCACAGAAATGCATGAATGAATGAATAAATAAATAAAATAAAAACCATGTGTTCACACAGTAATCTAGATGCACTCGTATGGTATATGATTTAATGCTCAGAAGTGGAAAAAACCCTCTAGAATTATTTGCGGTAACTTTCAGTAACCAAAATATTACATTAATCAAAACTTTCATTCCCTTTTCAGTGAGTATAGTATTAAATGATATTTTTTGTGCATCTCCAGACCACCTTTAACTTAACAAAACCAGGAGGGAGTATGCGTGTGTGAGATGGGGAGAGGGCTGGCCTATGTAGAGCAGAGTCTAACCCTCTAGCGAAACAAAAGCTGGCTATTTCGTGGATAATATCGTGGACTAGGACTTTGAGGCCATTTTGAAAATAAATAGATTAATGTAAAAATTACAAATAATTAACCCTAACAAATATAAACATTCTCAAGTATACAATACCAAGCTTTTTTTTTTTTGCCTCTGAAGAAAGGTCCTTCACAGAGAGGGAAGAAATAATTCTCTGACAGCTGCTCCCCGAGAAGGTTGTTGGGGGGATTTCTCAGCCTCCTGTCATGCTGGGGAGGCAGGATAGATTGTTTCCACCGATGGCTTGCTAAGTGGAGAGTCAGCTGAAACCCTGCTTCTCCGTGTAAGGACGTTTCTTCCAGCTGTTGGGAAACGAGTGAGGCACTGACAGTTGCTGCCTCTAACCTGCATGTCAGACTTATTGAAACAAAACACAGCACAGCATTTTCACTAAAATTGTTCCCCTAAAGAAACAGATTTTAATGAAAACTCAGGCTACCGTTTGTATCCTTAGTGATTCTGTTTGAATACACCTACCGGTAATTGATACTGGCCCGGTTTAGTAGTTTCTGGGGAAGCTTAAAATTGACACATCAGAAAGGATATGACACCCGAAACATTTATTGTCACTTTATGTGTTCAGATTGTAAGCTCGGTAGTCATTGCAACTTTTCAGAGAATATCCCTGCTTTCCAAGGTCATAAACTTTCCAACCCATGGCTGGCCTAGAATTTCTTTATGTAAAGGGACAAATTTATTTATGTTAAGGGACTAGATCTCTTCCCAGCTCTAACTATAAGCTGATTCCAAAATATAACTTTAAAAACATATTGAGAAGCCGGGCGTGGTGGCGCACGCTTGTAATCCCAGTACTTTGGGAGGTGGAGACCGGAGGATCCGGGTTCGCGGCCAGCCTCAGCTCGCTCTCTCTCTCTCTCTCTCTCTCTCCCCCCCCCTCTCTCTCTCTCTCTCTCTACTTAGTGAGGCCCTCCGCAACTTC